>CALNHX010004874.1:0-118077 GCA_940337035.1 Agriotes lineatus | reverse complement strand
AATTTTTATGAAATAATGTTGCCCTTAATAACTTTCTTCTGTTTGCCATAGAGAGCTAACCGAGTTCATGTCGCTTGCACACAAAAAAGTAAGAAGAAGCAATTAGAATGGTATGGACATCTACAAAGATTAGATAGAAACAGACTACCGAAAAAGGTAATGAAAAGTAAAGGAACGAAGAAACGTCAAAGAGGAAGACCGAGACTAACTTAGATGAAATGCATAGAAAAGATAGGGAAAGCAAGGGGGAAAACGATAGAAGAAATGAATAAAATGACAAAGAACCGCAAAAGATTGAAGAAATGGGTAAAGGACATGGAACCCACAAATATCCAACACCTGTGAGGGTACACAGGATATCGGAAAAATAAAAGAAAAATTACTTAATAAAAAACTAATAATCTTCGACACCGAAAGGGTAAAAGTGGCTATAGATAATGAATGAATATATGTTACTTAATTAATAAAATCGCAAATAGGTTCTTAAAAAATTACAAACTTTTTGACATTTTCTTTTATGTTCTAGAACGCTAAAGTATTTTGCGTTCTAGACCATAAAACTATTTCGCAGTTAAGTGACAAAAAGAATCACTTTGCTTACTGAGAATTTAACGAAAATGTCAACATTTGATGACAGTCTTCGAAAAATGTAATTAATACATGCTGGATAAAACCGTTAATAATATTAGTTAAAGTTCATTGGCGTAACTAGGATTTTTGGCTGGGGAGGGCCAGGCCCCCCAATCAACCATCGTCTATACCTATGAAGACATGAATTTACGTACATATATATAACTTTTCGGATAAATTTATTTGCTTGTTTTTTTTGACGCTGTTATACGAAGATAACCCCATAAATTTCTGCAATCTAATAAAACAAAGATGTGTAGTCAACATTTGTTTTTATTATTGGTTCACAAAATGTTTGCCCTTAAACTCGAAACATTTACGCATTCGGTAACACCAATTTTCAAAACAAATGCCACTCTTCCTAAGTCACTTGAGAAACAAAGGAGTTCCAAATCGCACACCACGCATTTTATCCTGTAATGGAGGATATAGAAAGTAATCGGAAGGTGCTAGGTCGGGACTGTATAAGGATAACTTAGCAATATTAACCCGGAAGTCTGTAATAAACATTATTTTGTTTGATGTGCGGTATGACTAGAAGCATTGTCATGGTGCAGAAAGATCTCACTTCTGTAGTACCCTAACCCAGCTTTTGAATAACGTCTGGCAGTCATCTGTTGTGTGCCATTCTGCGGTAACCGTACATTTATTTTCAAGCACAACAGTTGTGATAGGTCCTATGAAAGTAAGCAAGTAATCATTTTTTTACCAACTCTTTGAGATAGCTTCACTAAAACTAGGTTAGGATCTGTTGGAAACACTCATTGTGCAGACTGCCGCTTAGATTCGGGTTCAAATGCATATATCCAGCTTTTGTCACCAGTTATAATGTAAACTGCTTTAGATCTACCTTCATCATATTATACCGTTCCACACGCCGTGTTGTGTTTCTGTTAAACTGTGTGGTATACACCCACAACATCCTATTATTACACCCAAATGATTATGTAAAATCTTGTTTATTGCAGTCATGCCAATGTCCAAGATGTTTTTAATAATTCTATATGTGACTCGATTGTCCTCCTGAATCATTCTTCGCACAGCGTCTATGTTAATTTAACGAACTGAAATTGGTCCTCCTTCGCGAAAATCATCGCTAACTGAAAATCGTTAAAATTTCAATTCATTAAACCAGCAATGCGAAGGCGCTTGGTCACCAAAAGTAGCACGAAGTCACGTAAAGCTTTTGTTCGGAGATGGGATTTATAAAGGTATGGTAAATAATGGCTCAAAAATGTTCTCTCGTTAAATTCATTTTTGCTGCACAACACTTATTTCAAAATCAACTGTATAATAACTGGTGCAATTATCAAAACTAAATTTGAACTGTTAATCTAAAAAACAACAAACATTTGTTTCATGGCAATTTTGATTTCCATGGTGTACCTACTTGATCTATTGGTTTGCAGAAATTATGGGTACTACCCTCGTAATACTATATTTTTAAGTAGCATATCAATAAATTATTTCTCGGTTCATCAACAACATAAACAAGTATAGATTACCTCTTGCAAATCAATGAGGGTTGACGGTAAAAAATACTAATCCACGAGAAACATATTTTATTGGGAAACATCACTTGGTTCCCATTTACATAATTTTCATTTTATTATCCGTATGGTCAAGGCAAATACTTTCTTGAAAACATCAATATCCTCTTAATTGCTATTGCCATTTCTCTTTGTTCTATCTTGGGCTGGAAACTGTGAAATTCTGGATCGTACTCTTCAAAGCGATAAACTGAACTCTTTAGGCAAGGCAAATATCCAAGTAGCAAGTCACCGTAAGTCTGAACTGGATGAGCCTATAATAGGTAGCTATATGTGCACAGGGAATAGTTGGTGATGCACTCAAGTTTCCAGCTCATTGTACTTACCCGCAAATGAAATAATTGCAATTGTCTTTTTCTATGCACATAAATTGACTCTTTATTTATAGAAAACATAAGAGAAACTAAAAAAATACATTCAGACGAAAACAGTTCTTGCAACGTTAATTATTAGCAAAACTAAACTGCATTTGTGCACTAATAATGTTTTCTCTTTCATATTATTATTGACTAGAGCTATCCGTCCAACATATGGTATTCATACTATGTTTTCTAAGCCAAAAGAGGTAATAAAACCAAAGAATTTAAAAACGTGTGAGGGTCAATAACAACCCCCTTAGTTTAAATAGGTTAATAAAAAAGTAAATTTTTAAATGTATTTAACTTCTATTTTTCTGGGGTGGGCCAAACGGTAGTCTGGGGAGGGCCTGGCCCCTCTGACCCCCCCGCTAGTTACGCCAATGTTAAAGTTTCTGGTAGATGTAAGATGTAACACATTATAATACCTCTTTTGATTTGGGACAGTCTACAACAAACCATATCTGATCTATTTTCATCATGTAATCCGCAAAGTGACCTTCTAATAAATTCCACTTCACTGCTACTTCCTGGTTGCAAATATTGCTGCTCTAGACACTGGACATTGGTCCATTAGTACGCAACTGCCATTTTTATTATCTGGAGTTCTGCATGGCGAATCTCTTTCTGAAACAAAAACAATTCCATAAAAGTACTTGATATGGCTTTGTGGAAAGAAGAAAAGGAAGATTACCCTTTGAATATTTATTTAAGGTCAAAATAGTTAATTGAAGGCAATCGAGTACGTTCATTTGTAAGTTTTGTGTATTTCCACTCTTCTGAATATTACGTTTTAAAAAATCTTGTTTGTTTGTTTGTTTGTTAATGGACAAAGTCTAGGCATGCAGAGTACAAGGTACCTTAGACACCGACTGCTATGGTCATATGGTCAAAGTCCTACTTAGAATTTTGCCGAGACTAAGGAGTTCCAACCCTAGCAAGGGATCTTTTACATGCTACACATCGTAGTAACATGGGACCCACGGCTTTACATCACTTCCGAATGATGGCATTCTGTAGAGGCTTTCATCTGCATTTTTTTATTTTTGAAAACCTCACCGGGACCGGGAATCGAACTCGCGACCCTTAGATCAGTAGTCAGGATGCTTACCACTGAGCTACCGACCCCGGCCAAAAAATCTTTATAAATGCATTGGCAATAATTAACTTGATATTGACAAGTAAGAACTTGTGCTACCAATACGATAAAACAAAAATTACTTAATAAAATAGTAGTGGTGCCAATATACCGCCGATTTGACAATGTAGATGTCAAGTAAATAAATATTATACAAAGGCAGAGCGGAGAGTGCAGATAGGACAGAGAACGCCTACAATGTGGCATTTGACATGCAAAGGTTACAATTAATAAAAATTTGTATCCGAATCTTTACTAAATTAAAAAAATATATCCGCAAACCAAGTTTCCAATTCGTGACCTTAATCATAGCAACCGAGTGCTCTACCCTTACACCATACCCACATCGTAGTTAAACTATGAGTCTGACAGTCACCTGCGCCCTAAAAGTTCTATAATAAGTACTTATCTTACACAAGATACACATTTTGAGAAAATTACAGAAAACCGTTTCTTGTGCATTCATCATTAACTTTCTCGTGCAATAAATACCAAAAATATTAGCCCTACGGAGAAAGTTAATCAAACATAACTTGTAGCAAATTTTAGGCCCTTTAAAACGCTGTATCAATTTTTAAGATATCGTCGATGGGCGCGGAGATATTTGAATAAAAATGCGTTTAACCTTTTTTTCAAGATGGCGGCGAACGCTATTTGCATAACCTTCCGCCAACTCAACTCTACACTCACAGATGGCCCCTTTAACAAACGACAAAAGATCATTTACGGCGGGTGACTGTTGGGAATTTCACCATACCGACTGAACTAAAATGGTCGCCCCCGAAAGTAATAGGTCGGCAGGATGTACCAAAGTAAAACCAGCAAAGGATTTTTTTTTAAATAGTCTGTATATCGTTATGTTTCATTATGGGCCTATCGATATGTATCTAGGCCATTGAGGCGTGTGGCTTGATGAATTATCTCCTTCCAATTTGCCTTTTGCCTGCTGTTTCCAGTTGTTTATGTCTAGGAATCTTCGGTCTTTGTTCACTTGATTTATCCATCTTATCTTGCGTCTTCCTCTTTCTCTTTCGATAACCAGCTTGCTAACAACAGGCCTTGAATCTTCAAAACTTTAGAACAGTCGTGTAGTTAACTGTGGGCTTTTAGACTTCTTAAGGGTGTGATGTGAGAACCATGTGGAAGCGTTCCTTTTTGGCCTTCTAGCATCGTCGGTTTTGTTACTTGATAACTACTAGCGTTTTACGTGTAATAATACTTGAAGTTCAGTTCACACTACGTTGAGATATCGTAGAGCTCTAAGATTCGATTTATACCGGAAATTATCAGCATCGCACCAAATTACCTACCAATCACCGCTTTGAGTTGCAACCACCACCCTGTTTTTTTCTGAGCCCGAATTAGGATTGAGGTTCTTTCTGTCCGTCTTTGCTTGCTGACCGTCAACGATACAAGCTGCCCTCAAGCTTGGAGCGACCACTGTCAACCCAGTTCTTCCACAAAAATAGCGGTCGCTAAGAAACTATCTTCCGAGTCGTAGTTCTGCTGCCTGATCTTTTAATCCCGTAATGGCGACTAAGTGTAAGCTGGTGTAGTTAGATTGCATGCCTATCATCACCTATGCTTTTGCGATGTATGTCCTTGTAAGATTATACGCACCATCCGCTTAACGAACTTTCATTTTCAGTTCGCTTTCATCTGGGTACCTACTACATTTGTCTGTCTTGTGCCACTCTGCTGCACTATGTATACCTGTCAATTCTCGAATGCTCCTCAGCCATGACATTCTTCTTCCCCAACTTTTCGTCGACCTTCAATCTATCCGTCTAAGGTGAACTGCAACTGCAACCGGCAATATTTCTCCCTTCGAAGAACATGGCCCAAGTATGCAATTTTCCTACATTGTACGGTAGTTATCAGCTCCCATTCGGCCTTTGCTCTACGTAGAGCTACATTGTTAGTTAATAGGTCGGCCCATGTTACTTGCAGCATTTTTCTGGAAATCCACATTTCGAAGGCTTCAAGAGAGTTAAGAGAAGTAATCTTGACGATCCATGTCTCTACCCCGTATAACGGAACCGACCAAATATAACAATAAATTGTGCGCTAGCGTATTTTGAAATTGAGATTGTCATTGCAGAACAACGATTTAATTTTTTTAAAAGAAGATCTAGTCATCTCAATTCTCATTTTTATATCTTTTCATCTGGGTACGCTAATCGCTATTTGATACCTTACTTGACTTGCTGCCAGACCATCAAAATCTAGTTTCTTTAGGGTGTAAGTAACATAACGTCACGCGTAAAGCTGTCTAAGATTAAAGATTAACTAGACATGGGTCTACCCGAAACTGGTATTTGAGAATTTCTTATAACCTTGTGTGTTTTTAATAACCTCCCACTATTTATACTAAATTTTGCTGGTACTCTCTTATTCTATTTCATATGTCCGAAAAGGGCAGTTTCAGCATTCGAAGTAGTTCTTTGGAGATTTCTAGATCTTGTGTGGGTTTAGATTAGTGATAGGCTTATTCGAATCAAAAATAACCGGTTATCCGGTTATTGAAATAACCTGTCTAACTCGATTTTCGTTCCAAGTATTCGAATCAAAAATAACCTCATCCTTATACGTACTACGTGCCGTATCTCAGCGACCTGCGAGTGATAGAAATTCTGTAAATAATAAGTCAAGACCTTTTCTACGTATGTACTTAGATTGACCCAAGTCAGGCTCGCGGCTGCTTGTTGATGTTATTAAGACATTTGAGACTCCCAGTCGACCAGTTAAATTTATGGGGCCGTTCCTATTAAAGATAACGTTCTGCTGAGTATCAGATTTGCCGTTGGTATTAATTTATAACGGCCTAAATTTTTGCTTTGAAACGCGGTTGATTATGCCTAATAAAGGATAAACAGAAAGTGAAATAAGATTTTCCAATATCGTAACAGATTTATATTTAATTTTTAATAAAGGAGTCGATGCCCATCCGTCGTCATATGATATGAATATTTCGATGTTTAAAATTTTAAGTGTGCTTCCTTAACCGCGGAAGGCTGAACGTAGATAAATTATGGATTCTAAAATATACCGGTAGGATGTGCAAGCGAAAAGCGAAGGGTGGCTACTAGAGAATTTTAGGAACTAAGAATAGATTCAATAGATACTTTGTATTCGCATATTTATAATTTCTTTATGATTAGTATTGATATAGCTATTCTCAATGGTTTAAACTCCTTAGAAATCAAATAAAAATCATTTATACAATTATTATAATTAACGATTAACTGAGTTCCTCTGCTATCTGCAAGTTACGATGCCGATGCAGATGACGGTGAACCGCCAACCGGCAAACCGGCTGACTTAATCGAAACGAATCGAGAGCCAAAATTGATTCGAATGATGATTCAAATAATAATTCGGTTATTAATATGATTCGAATGCAACTAATTGGGTTATGAAAATTGTCCGGTTATGCCCATCACTAGTTTAGATAACTGTTTTCCGTTTACATAATTATACGAATCGTTTTAGTATATTGTGTCACAAGGGCAGAAAACGAGCATTAGCAGCTCGATGGTATTAGCTGGCTGAGCGAGCAAAGCGTTTGACACACAACTGTTTTCACCTAACGTTAAACAAAAAAAAAATAGGAAAATAAGTCAAAGGTGTCTAGATTGTGAAAAACTACAAAATGGTGTGGTTATGAGTTTAGCGACCCAAGGGGCGATAAACATTATTTTTGGTCATATTTTTAGGCTTAATATGACCCATTGTCACATATGGTAGGCGAAAAAAAAATATATTGTCGAACGGTCTTTTCCAATCCTCTCTGATATTCTCCAACAGCACGCTTTATATATTCATTTAATTTATGCTTAATCATACTTGTTAATATTTTGCAGGTGACAACCAGCAGCGTTATTCCCCTGTAGTTCCCGCAGTGGGTTTATTCCCTATCTTATACATGGGCGTAATTCTTGCTTTTGTCCATTTTTGGGGTACTTCCTCGTTCAATGTATTGTATTGTATTGATTCCGTTAGCTGTTCTCCTCGGCATTTGATCATCACTATTGGTATGTTGTCTTTACCAGGTCTTCCATTATTGGTATTTTTTATTTCCTTTATCTCTTCGACCGCAGGTTCCTCTATTTTTTTCTATTTGGTTGAGTTGGAGGTTTGCATCTACATCGCTTTCGTTTTCTTTATTGACATTTAATAGTTTTAATAATATTCGGCTCATCTGTGTAGCACTTCTTCCGTTCCTCATCCTGGATTTGCATCTTTGTGTTGGCAATATCCTTTTTTGGTATTTTTACTTGTTGGTAAAATGATCTCATTACTTTATATTGTCTCTACCTTCCATCTCTTCAATTTTTTTTTTTTGTATAAGACCCTGTGCTTTAGCTTCTACTTCTAAATTTGTTTTGCTTTTCTTGCTCTAACCCTGTATTCGTCTGCGTATTTCTTTGATTGATACATGGCTTAAACGTTTTTGTTTTAACTGCTTTATTCTTTTTGGCAATACTTTTTCAGAATTCGTGATCTATCCATGCAGCATTGGAACGTACCAAATTTAAATTTAATATTTACTCCAAATGTATACAGATCCTAAAAGACGCACCTTTTTAATTATTTGCTGTAGCTGGGATACTCTGTAGATGTTTCGTTATATCTATATATTTTGTAGTTATTTTTTAATGGGTATCTCATCTCATATATTGGAGATCATTATCTACTTAATTTGCTGATATGAACATTTTTTACATTTTTAAATAAGTACAGACGTGTCACTTTTCTAGCAGTAAAAATGTTAAACTTTATTTTTTATGTTTCCAATATTTTTTATTGTAATTGTAACGAATCAAAATTAACCAAAAATTATTATGAATGTTGATAATCACATTTTGTCAATAAAATAATCACTAACCTGATTGTGGAGTTGTCTGATAAGTAATCCAACCGATAAAAGAAGAAACGCGAGTATAAATAGTAGCTGTTGCTCCAAGACTGCAGGTGGGACCAGATCCTACAATTCCTAGTTGGAACCAATTAGAGCTATAATCTTTGTAACTTCTTATAAGCGGCCCTCCGGAATCTCCCCCACAAGCATCGCTATCTGCGTTGGCAGCACAAAATTGAGTTTTATGAATTCTCTCTATCTTAATCTTTTCAAGACATTCATCGCTTGTCAACACATGCAACGTTGCTTTTAAAAGTATGTCTGATTGAGAACCTGTAAATGACCTTTCATTAACATTTATTTATAAAATTAATTTATATCAAAATAGTCGATGGAAAGGTACTGAAGTGGGTGTTATGTGAATAACTAAGAAAACAGGATGGGTGTGATTTTTTTTTTGCAACATCCAACGAAAAATTTTTTGTGAATAATTTAGTATTGTAAAAAAAATGTTACATTTCTATGAATAATAAGGCCATTATTATTGCTAAAGTTCTAGAATAGTTGCCTGAAAAGAGAAAAATATTAAAAGAAGGTTTTGGAAACCCTACGTTTAAATTGTTTTAAAACATACCTTTTTCTGTTATTCCCCAACCAGCAACGAACAATTCTGTATTACTGGTTACATCAGGTAAATCGCTAGGAGGTAGACAGATGGGGCGGACGTAATCTGAAAAATATATTTCCCTCTTAGCATGCTTTCAGGTCGAATTCACGTTTGAAAATTTAAATAGCTATTTTTGTATCAAGTACGTGTAATTGAAGATGCTAGTGCACATATAACATTTTTTACAACTATAATGTACTATTAATAGCTGATTGAAATTATATTCACTTAGAATCCTTGGTGTTAGGACTGCTTAATAACCATATGGGTGACCACATTGATTGTTACCACCATGTAGGAGCTTACACAGAGAAGAAACTAGAGGAATTATAATAAAATTCACCAGCTATCGCTATCGAGACTTGGTTTTTAAAACAAAAAGAAACTCAAAGGCATCAAAAAGGCAATCAAAGAGAACCTAACGCGAAACCGACTGAAACTATTAATGGGTCGATCCACACTATCGGGCTGCTCACGGTTCGATCACGCTCCACTCTCGCTCTGCTCAAATATTTATACATTGTTAGCAATGGGCACATTCGTACTATAGGTAACGTTCAAGTTCAGGTCCAATCACGCTCCAAGACACCTCCGTCAATAATAGCTATTAACATATCTAGGAATGTTATGAGTATCATAACTGCCGCAGATGTATTGAAATGCGAGCTCGCAAAGCGAGGATTTTAAAACATCTGAGGCTGTTATGATTCATAACATCCGTGATTTGTTCAATAGTTTATCGGTTGCTGTATGGTTATGGTTGCCATGTACGGTAATGGACTATTACAGTACAGATCAGTTATGATTTAGTTACCAGCCTACTTTTGTATATGTAAACAAGGGATTAATATCCCGCAACCGATAAACATGTTTTACTGGGGCGAGAGCGGACCTGTCGCGATTCGCACCGATAGTATGAATGGCTTTTTATCTTTGCTTCGGTCAGTTGTCGGTCACTCATGTGCTAAATATGCAGTCAGTATAGTGCATAGCTTAAAAAACTGCGTAGCATTTATATGATAATTTAATTATGGAATCTGAGAAAATTTAGAATTTTTAATACTTTTCCTATTATCATCTTCATCTAAAAGAACTGCCATGACATTTTGTCCCGAATTATTACGTCCGAGCTGGACGATCACCGAATTCACACTGACCGAATATCTAAATAATTGGTCTGATTAAATTAAAAGTATTCGACCGTTTTTGAGCAGCTCGATCAGTATGAATAGAAGAACATTTGACTGGACCGAGATCGGATGGTGATGGAACCGTAAGCAGCCCGATAGTGTGGATCGAGCAATAAAATACTTGTGTCCTTCACCTTTAACTTAGATTTGCTTACCAAGCGGCTCGCCAAATTTAGGGGAGATAAAATAATGATTGAGAAAATATGCGATTAAATGAAAAATGATAACTAGAAAAGTTGTTCATTTTGGTGAGTTCTATTACGGGTTAAAATATTTGCACTTGTTTCCATAACACCCTGTATGACTACTAGGCATAAAACTAAGAAATATATACAGGGTGAGCACCTTAAAAAATAAAATTTTGATTAGTTCTGCTTTACCTGAAAAATAGATTACTAGTAATCATCTGCACATAGCTCATGCTTTATCATTGGTGGAAATGTAACCTAACAGATACAGTATAAACACCATAAATGGGACAGAATAGTATAGTGCTTTATAACGCATCAGAAACTCGTCCAAATTAAACACGCCCCTGGTTCAGTTATCCTAGCGGCTACATTTTTTATTTGCAAATTAATCAAATTCGCACATCCGTGTAAACCCCTTTACAGATTTTTTATGTTAAAGGTGTGATATTACCAGAGTGGGTACCAGAAGAACAGACAGCCAACAAACACTACATATTACAAACACGTTCTGATCACACACAGTCTACCAGGAGAAAGAGACCGGAGGAACGATTCCAGTCTCTATCACTACGCTCACGGTGAAGTAGTTTTTGACTCAAAAAGGAATCACAGTGCTCGATCGTCCACCCTAATCGCCCAGCCTAGCTCTAGCTGATTTTACTTTCCCATACCCATAGGTATAGGGAAGTCTTGGAATCATGAAAATTTTGGAAATCGAGATTTTCACAGAAATATCCGTTTTGGGCCTCTAGGAACCCAAAAAAGTGGTTTTTAAAAAATGTCTGTCTGTGTGTGGGTGTGTGGGTGTGTGGGTGGGTGACGCTCCTACAGCCGAAAGTATTGCTCCGATTTTGATGCGCTTTGGAATGCGGGGGTGTATCGAAAATTCATCGACAAAATAAGCTTTTCAAAAAAATCCGAAACCGGAAGCGGAAGTTACGCATGTTTTTTTGGTATCACTGTTTTCGTGATTAAAATTTTGAAAATTTTATCGCGGATAACGATAGAGGGTCATAAGACAAATCTGTTAGTTTTTTGCCGAACTCGCTAGGTTTAAAATGAAGGGCGCTATGATTTTTTGAAAATTTTGAGTTTAACGCCCTATTACTCAAAGACGGATGAATCGATTCAATTGATTTTTTTTTCTGAATAGTATATGAAGGCTAACATGAGGTGATATAAAAAGTGTTTTGAAAAATATTAAGGGGCCTAAATTACAAATTTTAAAAATTTTGGAAATTTTCTAAAAATCATTTCTCAAAAACTGCCCACAGGAATTTGTTTAAACTTCATACACTGATAGACCCCGAAAAGGGCTATCGATCTGTTTTTTAAAGAATCTCATGAATTATTTGTGGCGCCCTCTACGAAGCTTTGAAGTTTGAAAATTTAAACCCCTTTAATTAATAAACAAAACAAGATAGGTAGCTGGGCTTTTCACTGAATTGCTCAGTGCATAATGGAGCATATGAATATGCAAAAAAATATTACACTCGTGGATATATGTAAGCGCACCGGCCCCCTTCCCCCTCTATTTTTGAAAAATAATTTTTTTATTCTAACGGTTGTTATATTTTTGCGTCAAAGAATCTTTTTCCGCGAAAATAAAAAAATCGATTTTGTATGCCCTAGAAAATATAATTTCCCGGTACTTAGAAAATTTCACCTCGGTGCTACAGCCGTTTTGAGGAAAATAATACATAAACTAGCACAGTGGTGGCTTGTCCACTTGGCGCCATCTACAGAAGCATTCTTTTATATTTACCCCCAATTTACGTGAAAGTGTAAACGCTTATCACGGTGAAGACGTGAGTCATCGAGTTGAAATTTTGATATGTTGTAAAGACTGTTGAATAAAGACGATATGAACAGTTTCCAGTATGGGAAAGTCCAGGGAGGTAGTCACGTCCACTTTTTTTTATTTTCAAAAGTTGAAAGTATGCCGAAGGGAACCCATTGTGAAAAGGTTGAATCAGTAAATGAAATGAGACTCCTACTGAAGGCGCTGTCGGAAAAGGAGCTACAATATTGCTTTAATCAATTGTGATTGCAAAGAACGGTGTGTATAAGCAGTAGGATAGTATAACATTGAAGGGAATAAAAGCTAAAGTATGGTTCTGTCAAATTAAAGTACAATCAGCTCATCACTCTCAATGTAAATTTACTATCATACCTCGTATATCACGTAGTTTGTGAATATTATTTAATTTGAAAAAGACGTTTGTTTGCTAATAATAATTTACGATAAAAGTGCGTAAAGCTAGTCTTTCGTCACGAGTGGTGCAGAGTTAAAACGCGAGTGAGCGAGCGTTTTAAGCCCCGGGAATTACTAAAGATGCTTTACGCATGTGTATCGTACAATATTTTATCTACGATATAATCTAGAAAACACGGTAAATATAAGTTTTTTTAAAATATAAATTAGGATTACTAGCAACCAGTCGTAATTTTGCGTGGTTAAAAATTTTAAAACATGATGCTACTCGCGACGTGACTAATGAAAACATGCTTTTAATCAGTTGTTTTACAAACTTAAAACTGTCAACTAAAAGTCAATTTTAGACACTGTCGTAGATAAAATACTTAATAATAATAATAATAATAATAATGTTTATTTCCAGAAAAAAAAAAATAGAAATCTTACATAATACAAAAAAAAAATAACGATTTTCCTGGAAATTCGAGGGCAGTCAGATGACCTCCAAGAAACGGAGGACCCTGCTCTTCCCTGCCACCGACAATATAATATAATAGTAGTTTGCTTAACAAAGCGGCTTTATTAGATTATAATAGTTTAATGCCCGATCACCCACGAAGAAACAAAGTATTGTGAATAACAACATAAGATACATAACAATAATAAAAATATAACATAAAGAAAGAGTAGATAATGAACACATATATAGATGTGTATACAGCATTATTCAATAATTGTGGAATTGATAAAGAGCCAGTTTTTAATACGATGTTTAAATGAAGTTAGTGGTAAACATTTAAACAAATTAGGTACTGAATTGTAAAATTTTGAAACGGAGTAAGTAAATGATCTCTTAAAAAATTCAGATCTATGCGATTTACAATCTAATAAACCTCTATGTCTTAAATTCAAATTATGTATATCAGTACGAAATGTAATTTTACAGTAAAGATAAGGAGGAGTTTTTGTCAAAATTACTTTATGATAAAATACCAAGCAATGCAACATACGACGTTTTTCCATGTTGAGCCAACTAGTTTCTACTATTTTGTGGGATATATGTTCTCGGCGCCTAACACCGTGGATAAGTCTCAAACAGGAATTCTGAACAATTTGTATTTTTCTTTTAGTTGATTTATCGATACAGGGTCCGTACACGGTATCACAATAGTTAAACTGTGACAACACGAGAGATTCGCATAGAAGCGTTTTTATTTTCTTATTTAAGACTTGTCTATTATTATAAATTAATTTAAGATTTCCATAGGATCGACGTATACAGTTATTAATATGCTGACGAAATCTAAGCGAACAGTCTAGAGTAAGACCTAAATTTCGGGCACTGTCTTTAATAGGAATTATTGTATCATTTATTTTGATTTGAATAAGCGGCAATGCTGCAGATCTAGTATTTCTACCACCAAATAAAATAACCACAGATTTGGCAGGATTAATTTTAAGAGAATGGGAAGCGGCAAATTGTACCAAGTTGTTTAAGTCATCATTAATAAAATTACAAGCAGCAAGGGTATCATTAAGGTTGAATGAATAATACAATTGCGTATCATCCGCATACTGATGATACGCACAATGTTTTAATATTTTACAGAGGCCAGAAGAATAAATTATATAGAGCAACGGACCTAAAATAGATCCTTGGGGTACACCATATTTAATTGTTATACAATTGGACTGATCATGCGGCAATATTACACGCTGTTGCCTGTTTCGTAGATAATTTTTGAAAAATTGTAAAGCTCTGACATCAAATCCAAAATAGTGTAAAATATTTATTAAAATGGTATGGTTTATTGTGTCAAAGGCCTTGGAAAAATCAAGTAGTATTAATGCTGTTAGTTTACCATCATCGGTAGCTCGAATAATATCATCAGTTACCTTCAAAAGTGCAGACACGCAACTGTGATTAGAACGAAATCCAGACTGTAAATTTGAAAATAGTCGATGCTTATTAAAATATGTTCTAATTTGAAAATCTACCACCTTTTCCAAGACCTTTGATAGCACAGGAAGAATGCTGATAGGCCTAAGATCTTTTAATTCCTTAGGCATATTTATTTTAGGTATAGGTATTACATGAGCCATTTTCCACTGGTTCGGAATAACACCCTCCAACAAACAAAAATTAATTAAATGAGTAATAAATGGCACCAAGAAAGGACAACACAGGTGTATCATCAGTATACTAATGCCATCGCTTCCAGAAGCTTTAGAAGTAATTGAATTTATTTGCTGAAGGATGAATTCATCGGCAACAGCTTCAAAAGCAAATTTTGTAGTAATATCTGATACAACATTTTCATAACGACTAAGAACATCCGGACTTGGTTGATCAATACCTTCAACCGAGTTAAGAAAGTAGTCATTTATTAAGTTAGCATTACCAATAGTGGACGGGATGGTGAAAGGTGCTTTTTTGTTATAAATATCACAATTTTTCAATTCTCTCCAAAAAAGTTTAGGATTACTCTGACCGAATTTATAGTTTAAGTACGCTCTCTTTTCGTTTCTTACAGATAAGGTTACAAGATTTCGAAGTGATTTATAATAACTCCAATGTTCCGGAAGTTTGGACTTTTTAAAACGTTTATAAGCGCCATCTCTTAACTTCATCATAAATCTAATGTTATCCGTAAGCCAAGGAGCCCTTGGTTTACAAAATGTAGCCGTTTTAAACGGAGCGAAAATATCAAAAATATGTAAAATGTGATTATTTAAGAAATTAATTTTGTCATCAATTAATTCAATGTCATATATGCGATGCAACGGTAAAGTTGTTAAATATTCTAGAAAATGATCGTGATTAAAGTTAGAAAAGTCTCGAAAAGTATGAATTACTGGTTGCAACTTATCCACCGAAATATTAAGATTACAGTATATTAGCTCGTGATCAGAAAAAGTATGCAAATGCTTAGTACCAGAGTTAACTATCAAGTTGGAATTACTGACAAGAATATGATCCAAAAGTGTAGCTGTCGTAGCAGTGATTCTAGTCGGTTCATTTATAAGTTGTTTTAAACCAATGGTGTCGAGCATAGAAGTGTATTCAATAGTTTCAGCAGAGCTAATATCAAATAGATCAATATTTATATCTCCAACGCAAATTATTTCATCATGGGCAAGAAACAAATTACGAAAATTTTCCTCCGATGTCTCAATAAATTCACGATACTTTCTTCTGTGAGGTAAGTAGATTGCACCAATTGCATATTTACGTTTATTTAGGCGAACTTGTATCCACAATTGCTCAAAATCTAAATGATTGTTTACGCTAGTAATAAGCTCAAAAGTTAAAAAAGTTTTTATATATACCGCAACGCCGCCTCCAAAGCTAAGGCGATCTTTACGAAGTAATGTGTAATTTTCAATGTAAATAACATTATCACTTATGTTGCTATTAAGAAAAGTTTCAGTGATAAAGATTATATCGTAATTATTAAGTGTAATATGATCTTTAAGAATATGAAAGGCATTCGTGAGTGATCGAGCATTAACGTGGGCAACTGTTAAGCAATTAATAGTTTTTAATTAAAAATGTATTTAAAAGTAGAAATATCCTAGGAAATAGTTAAAAACTAAAAATATTTTAAAAGGATATATCAAAACAAATTAATTGCCTTAGACAAAAAAAAATAAACGACGAAAACTGAACACATGAATCCGACATTAGAAAAATTTAACATCTAATTGCATATATTTTCCAGATCTTTTATGGTTTTAATGCGCACTTTTTTATTGTCTTTATTTACAATAATGACACCGTCTTGGGACCATACGTTCTTGAAGCCAAAATGTTCACATGCATTATTTAGAATATCTGACCTGGTTTTTGTTAGATCCTCTCTTATCACATAGCGGGTACCTTTTAATTTCTTTTTTGATTGAAACACTTGCGCACGAAAACGATAGCTTGTGAATTTTATAATTATGGCTCTGGGTCTTTTAGCTCCAGGTTTAAATGCACCCACCCGGTGACATCGGTCAATATGAGCTTCTTCTATGGAAATGCCTAGCTTATCCCTGAATATATCGGCCACAGCTTGTTCCACACTTTCATTTTTATCTTCTCCGACACCAAAAACTCGCAAAGAATTTCGCCTTGAGTACTGCTCCAATTCATCGACAGTATTTATTAATTCTGCATTTTCTTCTTTTAATTGCGAATTGATTTTTTCCAGACTATTACATTTTTCTATTAACTCTTCTAACTTGCCCTCAATTTTCTGCATTATTCGTTCAGATAGTTTGGTCGCTAGTGCTTCCAGAATAAAATTTATTTTTATCGTCTTGTATAATAAATTACTATTATTTTAGAACCATAAGCTTGTTTATTGGCTCACAAGGGGCTATAACGTTGCTAAGCAGTACAATAAGCAATATAGCAACACCAACAATCTACACAGTACCCATAGTAAAATAAAATTTTACAGTGCCGGAATAGCAATGCTGCCTGTGCCCATAATACTGAATTCTAGAACTATGTACTTTTCAAGAACTAAAACAAAATAAAACGTTATATGTACCAAGTGCATAATCAAGATTATAAATCTCAAGAACTTTAAAGCATTCCGCATAATTTATTGATTATGCCCTTAATACATAAATAACTACTCTATACTATTCTGTAAAGAAAACTGGTGTTATTTTAAAACTAATATTCTAAACAGAATAGTTATTTATGTATCGAGGATGAAAAGAAAAAGTTTACACCCGATGACGAAGTTTGAGTGCTGACGCATAGTGGAAGACCTTTATTTGTTCAAGGGTGTAAACTTTCTTTGGGCCTGAGGCACGTACAATGGTTTAGGCACAATTGCCTCCAAATTCATTACTAAAATGGTTTACCTATTCTAAATTATTGGGAATATATACACACTAAAACTTGTAACTAGAAAACTATTAGGTGGTGTGTCACTTGTTTTGAATTTTTAAATGAGGAAACCTGCAGAGCCACTTTCTGTTGAAGGTATTTCATTTTACAATACATCACATTGTATTTTTAATATTAACAAATAAATGTATTGCTATCCGTACACTGAAAGTTCTAAATCATATATTTCAACATTACTTTCATCGTTAGTTACCATGACCGGGCGTCTACTTTACAGACAGCTGGGAGTTTTGTCTACTATACAGCCTGCCAAGCGTAAAGTTGTACTTCTGGTCATTGTAACTAATATATAAACAATATGTTCTGGCCCTGTTGTACATAAGTAAATATTGTTGAATTAAAAACTGAATCACTAACTACTAATCTATTATTGAGTTACAATGTCATTATATCTGTTTAAAGCAGCTCTTAATGAGTCAGATGTTATATTTTAGGTAGTTGTTCTGTTTATGTGCACAGGGTCTATTAGGTAAAAAAAAACTGATATATCGACCTCGCTTGTAACGAAGAAAATTTGCTATTCAATGAATTTTTCTCCGGTTATAATGACGGTCGAACAACGGAACCAAATAAAATAAGACAAAAATTTGCTATTCAATAAATTTACCTCCAGTTATAACGATGACGGCCAAACAACCGACCCAAATAAAATAAAATTTCAGACACGGCTGTGTGGCATTCCAGCATGGCTGGATTCCTTAGTTTATTTAATGTCGTAAGGCGTCAAAACAATCCATAAATCCAACATTTAATGATCATGTTAAATTATAGAATTCTTTGAAATTGGACACTTTAATTACCCTATGCCCATGTTATTACAAAACAATCCATATCAGCTTGATTTTAAAGGCCCGCAATTCAAAATTACTTTGCCTTTTGCGTGGGCATCCTATTATGATAAAAATTAAAATAGGAAGAATTTTTCCTGCTTGCGTTTATTGAATGAAAGAATAAGAAAATTAGGCTCAGGGCCCCCGCGGCCACAGGGTCTGCGGGTACCAAGTTACATTATGTATTTCAGAGCATAGGGGTAGTTCAGGGCGTAACCACTTCGATTTTACACATTAAGTCCGATAAGCACAGTTTAACAATAAATAGCCCGCAATGGCGAAATGAACATAACTAATAATAAGGGTTGGAACGATAATGGTCCGGCGCCCGCACCTTCGTCCAACACCTTTGCTTTTCTATACAAGAATGCCCTGATCTCGGCAAAGCTACTCATTCCCTCATTCCCATATTGTTTGGGTCTTGCAGGCGCTGTTCCATACTATAGGAAATTACCTATCGCGTTCCTTCTGTGAACTCATAAACAAAACAGTTCAAACGAACCATAACATAACTACAAAACATAACTCATAGGCGGAGACATTAGTCCAAATATCTTCGGCGCCGACACGGCCATTCTGACACGTGCACGTCCACGGGCACTAAAGTCCTTCAACTGTACGAAAATAAATCAGTTACTTAACCGCTCGTTCATCCTGATCAACAAATAAACAACAAATCAATCATCGACTTTCACAATTCTGAAGAAAACAAATCAAGCTCTTTAGGTAGTGCATACCTAAATCCTCGTTCAAATAAAGTACACTATTCGACTGTTACTATCAAGCTCAACTTCCGATATTCAACTAATCGGGATCAACTACTACACACAGGTCTTCCGATTAAACTGCTAATCGGGATCAACTACTACACACATGTCTTCCGATTAAACTACTAATCGGGATCAACTACTACACACAGGTCTTCCGATTAAACTGCTAATCGGGATCAACTACCGGTCTTCCGATTACACTCTTAATCGGGCTCGACTAACTACCAAACAGGTCTTCCGATTACACTCTTAATCGGGCTCAACAGCTACCAAACAGGTCTTCCGATTACACACTTAGAATCGGGTTCAACACCTTCCGATTACACTCATCGGGCTCGACATCTTCCGATTACACTCAGAATCGGGCTCGACTCATAATAACACATCTGACCAAGTTACATCTCTAGTCAGGATCGACTCAAACAGTTCATCTGACCAAGTTTTATACCTTGCCAGAATCGACTAAAAACAATGACAATTCATCTCTACATAATTCGAACAAAGATCAAATTAATCATACGTTTTTCTCCGCCGACACGGAGCCATCTTCCTCCGCGTCAACTACAATTTTGCCTTGTCCCTAGGAGACACTAATGAACTGATCGTAAGCAAACTTAAATGTTGAAGGGACCTCGGTACCGGCGGTCAAGCTTGATAGCATTCGTTCGTTATTTTTACTGAATACAAAATCACTAATCACAAATGACTTTATTTGTGCCTTTCCAGCAGTCTTACAAACTGCATCTCGTGTTAAACGCTCAATATTTTCACTAGCAAGGTGTCTAATTTCAGCCAAATTCGTAGGCTCTTCATTGTCAATTAAATAACAAATTTTGTGTAATTCTAAGCGGGGCTAAACCCTGTAACTGAGTGATTTGTACTGTTCAATGTCAACCGGACCTCACCTAAACTATCTTTCTAGAGTAATAAAAATGCACTTATATGTTGTAATTGGAACAAAAGCAACGAAAATCAGCACTTGTAAAGCAGTCACCTTCAAATAATTCTACAAGGCGCTCCAAAAAGTTAAACGTGTTCTTTCAAACAATTTAGATACCTACGTTGCAGAACAATGAACTTGGTAACAGCGTCAATTGTAACAAAAACGTATTCCTTTTATCGCTTAGTTTTCCAGAAATATCAATATGTACAGTGTGCCACGACCGAAATAATTTTTGGTAGGAAATGCATCTGAATTTGAGCTTTTCCCGATTTATTTTTAGATGTCTTTGTTACCAAATACCTCTTGGAAGGCCAGCCCTCAGCCGGCCCAACCACCCCTATTACTCTATGTATGAGATCATATTGTCTGTATGTGTTTTCAAAATGCTAACGCAAGCATTCTAAGATTTCCAAGGCATCCTGCTCCAAGATTCGAATCGAAATACACATCCCCACAAATTGCTTATTGAATTAGTGCTTTTCACCCAACATCCGTAACATCTTACATATCAAACAATTATCCACAAATTTATGAACAGTCTTGACATTTTGGAAACCAATAAATTTCGTAAATTATGAGAAGTAGGGTCGAATTCATTTGACCGTAGAGCGGCAAATGCTTTGTTTATTTCCGGATCACGTTGAGTCGTCACACTGACCCACTCTTCATACACGACGTTGTGAATGCCTGTTTCACAAAACCAATATTAGTGGATATTACGTAAAATATGATGTATTGCAAGAAAAATCAGTTAGTTTTATGCGTCTTTCAATGCGATAAACGATATTGAATTCAAGAGCTTGCAGACCGTAAAATGCCCTTGCCAAACAAAATCCTGTAGAACAATCACTAGTTTGAAGCTAGTACAAATTATAAGACTGCGAGCCGGCAGTGTCACTCCAGTATGAAATGGGATACTGTCTTTGAATTTATACGAGCAACTGCTTTATGGCCGCTAGGACGTACAGTTCCCTATTTACTAAGGTCGCCTAAGCATTCAACTTCTGTTTTAATATTTTAATTACCATTTTGCTGACATGAACTTATCCGGCACAATACAAAATAAAACCTCTATAAATAATCCTTGCATTTCTACGGCACTCGAGATTTGCTTGGTACACAAATGATCCGCAACCAATGCCGCCCAAACAAGCCACATTGTTTAAACGTTTTCCATAATAAATGGTTTGCTACAGTCTCTTTAATCAAGGAGCAATCTGAATCTGAATTAAACAAAAGGAAAGGTCTCACCAATTTTCACGTTGAGCTGTCGATGCTTTTCACACTCGCCTCTCAGGAGCACCACCCTTCATTTTCCGACCACCCCACACGTCCACATTTCTGGCATTTTCCATGGAAGGATGTTTTCCTTTCTGTACATGGAGACGGTGACCAAGTTCGACGCTTCAATCTAGTATGATGACCAGACGGAAATTACGCTGAACGTTTGGTCAACCTCCCCTGCAGCATGGTACACATTTCTTTGGCATATTTTGGTCGCAAAACCATCGCGATTTTACAGAGGGTATATCCCACTTCTGATTTCAGAGCATAGGCGTAGTTCAGGGCGTAACCACTTCGATTTTACACATTAAGTCCGATAAGCACAGTTTATTTGGTTGAAAACTAAAATAACCAATAAATAGCCCGCAATGGCGAAATGAACATAACTAATAATAAGGGTTGGAACGGTAATGGTCCGGCGCCCGCACCTTCGTCCAACACCTTTGCTTTTCTATACAAGAATGCCCTGATCTCGGCAAAGCTACTCATTCCCTCATTCCCATATTGTTTGGGTCTTGCAGGCGCCGTTCCATACTATAGGAAATTACCTATCGCGTTCCTTCTGTGAACTCATAAACAAAACAGTTCAAACGAACCATAACATAACTACAAAACATAACTCATAGGCGGAGACATTAGTCCAAATATCTTCGGCGCCGACATGTATTATGTTGTAAAACTTAAATTATTTTGCACTCATCGGTTACAGCGATCTTCGGCTATAACGACCACATTTCACCGGTCCCTTCGATGTCGTTATAACCGGATTTTACTGTACTTAATAACTATTCATGTGAACACGCATGAATCTTAACCTCAGTTTCAGAAGGGTTTTGGTGCAACCGACATTTAAATGTAATTAAATATTGATTTCCAATGGCAACACTGTCACGGAGTTGAAGCCAGTCATTTTATCAGCTACTAGATGGGAAAAACAAGTTGATAAATGAATTGATCACACTTTTTTTTTCGTTTAACAATACATCAAGAACAATGCTTTAGGAACTAATGAAATCAGGGTTGCCACTTTTGAACATTTCTAAAACCGAATAGTTAAATATTGTAATGTGATTTTAATTAACAATAAATTATTTGAAAATCAACGCATAGATAAGTAAAAAAAGACTAGCTTTAGACGACTATCGTTAACCCTAAAAATGCTAAGACAAAATTTACATGAACATACTTATGCTCAGGTATTCTTTGCCTGCCCTCATTTTACCCTAATTTTTTCTAAAAATATTTGGTGCATTAACGAGATACTAGTACACAATAAATACAACATACTGTGGGCCGGTTGCAGAAAGCAATGTTAAGTCTGGTGTTAGTTAACGTCGCGTCAAAGTGAACAAAATCGCATCAAATTTTGTTTACTAATGTATTAGTTACCATAAGCATTTGCTAACACTAACACCAGACTTAACATTGCTTTCTGCAACCGGCCCTATATATAGTAACAACTTTTAACCAACACTTTGTTATGACGCTGTAACTATGCCGATATCAGTTGAATTAATAGGTCATAACCCATACGTGACTTCATAGGTACCTACTGTAATTCACTCCATGCCACTTTGATGTTGAATTTTTAGTCCTTGATGTTATCTTGGTATTTATCCAATTGTATGATAAAATTTTGTATGGTGTGCTGAAATCCCTAATTCGTGGCAAAATGTAGAAGTTATTTTGCTCTTTAAAAAAGGCAATAACACAAACCTAGAAAACTATCGACCTATTTGTTTATTGTCACACCTTTACA
Organism: Agriotes lineatus; assembly: GCA_940337035.1. NCBI lineage: Eukaryota > Metazoa > Arthropoda > Insecta > Coleoptera > Elateridae > Agriotes > Agriotes lineatus. Next base: position 94,802 of record CALNHX010004874.1, on the reverse strand, counting down.
TACTGTTGACAAAGATCATCAATAACTGATTGATATCAAGGTTGGACTTTTATCAAACAAAAGAGCAAGCGAGCTTTTGAAGAAACTTCAGCACCACAAATCACCTACAAGCTCTTCGGCCCCTCATTGAAAAATCTACAGAATCAACGTCCCAGTTTATCTACCCTTTATCGATTTCCATAAAGCATTTGGCTCAATCGAAACCTCGTTGAATCGACTCAAGGTACTCAAAACTACTAACGTTCATTTATACACACGCTAAATTGCGAGTGAAAATCTACACCGACTTAATAACAGATCAAATTGAAATTAGAAGAGGCGTTCGCCAGGGCGACACCATCTCGCTGAAATTATTCACTCTCGTATTAGATTTATTTAAAAATTTCTTGTGGGAAAGAAAAGCTCTGAACATTGATGAAACGTATATGAGTAATCTTCGAAATTCAGATGACGTTGTTCTGATCAGTATCAACCCACAGGAACTAAAACAAATGCTAATCGAGTTGCTCAGAGCAGCACAACATATTGGCTTGAAAATGAACGTTTAAAAACCAAAATTCTGAGTACAGAGGAAGTAGACATTACCACTGCCAACACCACTATAGAGATAGTCCAGGAGTAGATATATCTGAGACACAAAATTAAACTCGGGAGGTCAAGTGTGTTTAATAATATTAAGAAGTGTACATACAAACTGCGTTGCTATTTTTGCCGGCTACTTGTTCGTCGACATCTGGACATTTTATGACTAGCAGCCCCTAAATCGAAAAGGGCAGACTCGAACCGACGTTAGCCCTGGTCGGTTGTATAGAATTATAGGTTTTAACGTTCTTGTACAGAAAATTTTCGTTCGTGTATTTTTAGTTAAATAAAGTATATTTTAAAACGTTTGCTACCGAAATCGATTATCGTTTAGCATACAGTCCGCTACTGAATTCTTTCATGATCATACAAAGTGAATTGGAAAACACAAAGAATAAAAGAGCTCGAAGAAAGGATTACCAAGTAAGTGTATAATACTACAATTAGAAACAAAACCAATATAAGAGGAAAGCAGTAATCAGAAGTAATTATCTGTTACTTGCAAAGATAAAATTGAATTCAATTGAACAACAAATTAAATAAGTAAACATTGTAAACATTCAGTATAATTAGTTTAAAATTGATTTGAATGCAATTAATTATTATGCAAGTATTATATTAAACAAAAGTTAGAACAATATGATACGGGCAGATATATTTTTAATCAACACAATTGTCTCATATTATGCATTATAGATTTTCATTGTTTATGTCCTAATAACATTCAACAGTAAACTAGAGATATAAGAGTGTAATAATAAAAGTTAATACAACTGCATGCTCAAACTGTTGGCAGAAACGTCAGATTTAGAGCCAATTTTGATAAAACCCTGAGCACAATATTTATTTTAAATAAAATAAAATAAAAGCTATAAGACCACAGTAAAATCTTAATTACAACTTTATTGAAATATTATAACCACATTTAATAACTCGAACTTTCCGAATTACAAGTCATGAGTAAAATGTGTTGCCCCTTACTATACATTGGCACAATTTCGCGCTACTGTTATATTAGTTAATTGTCTTGGGTTGTTTTGTAACTTAAGTCAAATGTACGTTGAGAATTAAATGGACATTTAAGTGAATTTTCCACCATGTACCATGTTATATTGATAGTTAATCTTCTATGTAGAAAATCCACGATATTTTTGTCAGTTTGAAAGTGGATAAAATTTTTTTGCCTTTTGTTGTTATGACCACAGCACGTATTCCTTAAATTCCCTAAACGATCAGAATTGTACTAGAACTATTTTTTGTCGAATATTTGCCATTTTCTATGAAAACATTGCCTGGCAATTTGAGGAAACAAGCTGTTTCGCATGTATGTTGTTCATTCTTAGCTGAGATTCTAGGATTTAATCCTATTTTCTGTTGTTTTCTTTAATGTTTTTTATGTGTTTTAAAGGTCAATATATTCTGTCAAAACTGACTGAAAACCTAACCTAATAACCTCGAATTTGACATAGACGTACAGTGCCGCCAACATACTATTCATAACGAAACTCCGGCGAGTCGCCGGCGATCCGCTGGCGAACGACTATGAATACGGGTGTAATTGTTTTTGCTAATTGACACGATACCCCTATACCTAGTGATAAAATTGGAAATCGCCTTTTCCACACTCCATATTGCCTTTCGACAGTGTTTCTTGTCTTTATATGGCTTAAATTATATAATTCTTGAGCTGCATCGGTTGTTTCTAGTAGTGGGGTTAGTAAATATTCTGTATTGGCATAGCCACTATCGCCAAGCAGAAAATAATCTTTGTAGATTGGCATTTCAAACATTCCCTTCAACCTGCAATTATTGAAAATGGTTTGGTCATGGCTTGAACCTGGCCACCTCGCTACAATGTTTATGATTTTCAAATCATGGTTGCATACCGTCTGTACATTATAAGAAAAGAAACCTTTCCGGTTTCGATATACTTCACCATCGTCATTGCCTAGAACACATTAGTAAAAGGTTATTATACACATGTAAAAACACAAATGCATCTTTACCTGGAGATTGTATTCTTATACCTATGCGTACAATCAATTGTTCCCACAACTTTTGGAAACCTGGCGATATCAAAAAAGCCACCGACCGTTTCATTTATTTCTTCCTTCGAGTGTGGCATTTTGATAAACAATTGATGTAATCGGGCTATAGCTTCGGAAACTCTTTTTACGGTTCTGCTTGCAGTTGCTTTTGTTACACCAGTGAAGTCACCTACAGATATCAACATGCATCCGGTAGCATAAAAACGTAACGTTAAAAGCAATTGCTGCATTGGTGATAAGCAATTATTTCGCAGGGAATTAAATTTTATCGATGCTTCAATGTGTTCTAATATAGTATTTACGGTCCCTTTCGTAAAACGAAATCTTTCAAAAAATTCCTCTTCGGTTAATTCTTCAAAGTAGGATTTTCGATTCTTGATTATTTTTGGTCTTCTTCTCCTGCCTAAATTATCACATATTACAATAGTTACATGGCCTTATAATATGTATGTATTTTGATAGTAACTCACGTAGGTAATTAAATAGTTCCTCATCAGATGAAACATCGCTTGAAATATCAGATTCACTCGACAGCATTTTGATAAAACAAATCAATATTGTTAGGTTATGTGTCGCAACTGTCAAAATAACCCTCCTTTAAAAATGTTAAATCTCCAGAATCGGGCATTTAACTTAAAACTCGGTTTACGAAGTAAACAGCCGTTAATGGTGTTGATAATACGACATAGCTCAGGTTAACTACGCTTTAAGCTTAAATCTGGATTTAAATATGTTGATAATACCGCCCGAGAATCATTTTTCTTTTTATACAGTTTTAAGTGTTAATATTTCATATGTGCAGAAGAAGCCGGGTAGCGCAGTTCGGAAAGCGCTAGACTTGCATTAAGCCAGTCCTCGGTTCGAAGGACAGCTGTAGCATAGCAAGTGCATTTGTTTTATGGAACAAATTAAAAATTAGCTAGAACAGCAACTAGATAAAGAGGGGGGACAAAAAACTTTCGGATGTTATGTTCTACAAATTAAACAGAAACTATAAATGTTTCCCAAGATCAGAGGTGGGCAAAATTCTTTTAAAAAGTATTTAACTACTAAATACTAATTACTTTATAAAAATCGAATATATTTAAATACTAAATACTTTTTATGACCACAAAGTAGTTAAATAATAAATACCATTGATATTTAATCATTTTAGCATTGGAGAATTTATGTCGTACTATTTTCGTAAGCACAAAAAAAATTGTCAATAATGTCATTAATTGATTTATTATTGTTGTTTACTAGATCACAATCACTATCCATTGTTTTTGTGATCATGGCTACTAGATAATTGCATGTGTTAATGACAATCAAAACCTTTGATAGGCATTTTAAGGTAAACGGTTGCTTTTACGCTTATGAACTAAGAGCACTTTGTACCAATATTGAAATGGATATCTTTACATTTGTAAAAATTATCATAAAAATAAAAAATTAAAAATTGAACATTAAGGCCCTATAACTTCTTACTGGAGACACTTGTACTAAGGTATATTAGGTTTAGTCGATTTATGTTATAACCTAAGGAATCTATGACTAATCGGTGTATTATTCTTTTTGGGGACATCCTGTATACCTCTTATGTTTTACTCCGAAACAAATGAAAATCGACCTACCACTTTTGTGTTTTTTACTCTCAGAATTGAATCTAGTTTACGCTCCCGAAATTTGAACATCACGATACGGGACACCTTGTATATAAAAATATGAGTGGTGAAGTGTGGAAATATTTTGAGAAGAGGAATAGTAACCTTGTCAAGTGTAGCTAATATTTGCAATGCAAAATTTAAATTTAGTGTTGGCCCTTCTGTTATGAGGAATCGCTTAAAGAATAAGCATCTTCCGATTAGCACAACTGCAAAATCTTCCGATTCCGAGACTTAAAACATTTTCTTTAAATAATATGAAAAGTTTATACTTACTAATATTAGAACTATTGTTTATTATGAAACACTACTTAGTTTTGCATTTGTTTAAAAATGTTATTGTTGTCGTTTTTATGTTATTAATGTTATTATTATTTATTTTATGCCAGTTTTTACTTCGTACCTCCTTAATTAAATGGCTCTCGAGCTTAAATAGAAAAAAATATTTAAACCATTTTTCATGCACGATGCGTTTAGTTCTGTTAACTTGTTTTAAGAATTATTTTCTTTTGTTTTAGAGTTTTCGAGAGTTCTTTCGAACCACCAACTTCCAGTACGAGAAGCCCAACCCCTGAAATTGTTCTAAGTGAAGATGAACAACAAAATAAAATACAAGTGCAAAGCATCTCTAGCGAAGACCTGCCTATACTTGAGCCGCCGAACAGATAGAGTGGAGCAGGCAACCCAAATAACATATTACAAAGGTCACTCGATAATATTTTAATTATAATTACTAAAAGAATCAGAACTAATTTCATTTGACATTAAATAACTTTTTTGTGGTTATGATGCAATATCGAGAGATCCAAACAAAAACTAATCCTCAGTGGGCTGTGGAAATTCAAACGTATTACTATGATATAAAAATGGTATATATTCTAAAAAAGGTTGAATCACTTTAAAACTGTCCAAGATTGGTATAACAATTCTAAAACACGCAAGTGGTTTGAATTGTTAAAAATCAATTATTGTTCATATGAGATACATTCAGAATGTTAAAAAGTACTGAGGTATAACTTAATTTTGTTAATATGATGGTTATTTACAATTCTGTTTTAATGGCTATTTATGCAACAAGTGCTAAAAGTCGACGTTTATGCACGAGACATGAAAATTATGAAACGAAGCCGAAGGCTGAGTTTCATAACATGTCTCGTGCATAAACGACTTTTAGCACGCGTTGCATACAATATTTTATCTACGACCTTAATTTTACTGTTATTAATCCATAAATATAGATTTAACAAAGGTTTGCATCTACGACACTTCTAATTTATGTCATAATAAACAATAGGCCACGCCGCGCAGGTGATTGTTTACGAGGCCAGTACTGTAAAGGTCAGTTACGAAATGTAATTATTAATACTCCACATCGGAGTGTATTCATAACATAACGCTTTAATTATTTCAAAAACACTTTACCTGTAACGAAAGAAGCAACTAGAATAACTTTACAACTTCACTTCCAGTTCGAATTTTGTAGTTTTATAACCTCATTTCACTTTTAGCACATGGGCTAAAAGTAAGCAGCTGATTTCTTTAACCACGGTAAACTATAAAACGTCACTTTTAGTGAAACAAGCTAGCGCTAAAAGGCCTACTTTTAGTAGTGGTCGTAGATAATAGCTATTTATGCAACAAGTGCTAAAAGTCGTTTATGCGCGAGACATGTTATGAAACTCAGCCTTCGGCTTCGTTTCATAATTTTCATGTCTCACGCATAAACGACTTTTAGCACGCGTTGCATACAATATTTTATCTACGACCTTAATTTTACCGTTATTAATCCATAAATATCGATTTAAGAAAGGTTCGCATCTGCGACGCTGCATAATAATGAATAGTAGCCTACGCGGCTGGCGATTGTTTTGGCCACGCCCGTGCTGTCAAGGACAGGTACGAAATTTAATTATTTATACTCCACATATGACTGTATTCATTACATAACGCTTTAATTATTTCAAAAACGCTTTACCTGTAACGCAAGAAGCAACTAGAATAGCTTTAAAACTTCAGTTGCAGTTCGAAATTGTAGTTTTGAACCTCGCGTCACTTTTAGCACATGTGCTAAAAATAAACAGCTGATTTCTTTAAACACGGTAAACTATAAAACGTCACTTTTAGTGAAACAAGCGAGTGTTAAAAGGCCTACTTTTAGTAGTGGTCGTAGATAAAAATGTTTATGAAATGTTAGATAAATATTTATAACCTAAAAATTACTTTTGTCAAGATATTTAACTAATTTGATTTAATTTAATAATTAATAAAATTTACTTCCAAAGAGAGTGCTGAGAGAAGTAAAAGGAATCGTTTATGTTTGATGATATGAGAAAGGAAGCGGGTAGAAAAATATTGGAAATTGTGACATATAAAAATAATTTTCCAGAATTAATTGAAAAACAGATAAACTCTGGGTATAATATAGTTAAAAGGATGTTAAAAGTGATTATCAGTGCGTGATAATACAGTGGAAGAACTATCGATAAATTTGGAAAACGTCACAGCAGTAGCAGAATCAGGTGCCGTCCAGGGGGTATTTCAAGACAGAAGAGATTGCAGACACGACACTACAAGAGACAAAGCAAAGTGAGTCAAATTGAAATTCAATTCTCAGAATAATGAGCGACAAACAATATAAATAAAAGGAATTTAAAAAGGCCTATAGAAAGGGTTTTAAAATGCATTTAATTTAGATTAGATTTATTAATTGATTAATTTGTAAACCTGAAGTTTAATAATTATAATTAATTTTAGAAGTGTCAATAACAAAAATTTGTTTAAATTGTTAAAACACCAGTAACTTCATTGAATATGAACAATTACTTGTAAATTGATTAAATAAATAATTAAATCAACAAACTGTCATTCAAAGGTTATGATTGAACTTTTAATATAACATAAATACTATCTTTCCAAAATAATTCAAAATAGTAAAGATACTTTGAAATAGACTGCAGTGTCTGAGCAATCATTAAGCAACAGTTACCCTGCAGAAAAAGAGAATTAGAGCTAGCCGAGTTAATTATTACATGCAAAAAGATATCTACAAGGTAGGTTTCATAGTGATTGAGCTTTTCAAGAATGAAAAGTACAATTAAAGGTGCAAACAGCTTTCTTCGTAGCAGTATGAATAATATGTTGGTGGCACTGTAAGTCTATGTCAAATTCGAGGTTAGAAAGTTAGGTTTTGCGTCAGTCTGTGTCAAAACTGACACTTACAGTGCCACCAACATATTATTCATACATTTGAATTTTCACAGCCCGCTGAGGATCAGTTTTTTTTTTGGATCTCTTCATATTTGCATCATAACCTCAAAAAGTTATTTAATGGCAAATGAAATTAATTCTAATTATAAGGGTTGCCGTCTCTGTTCCTTTTAGTAATTATAATAAAAATATTATCAAGTGACCTTTGTAATATGTTACTTGTTACTCTATCTCTTATGTCTGTGGTTCTGAGTAGAGCACAGTTAGTTTGGTGCCCAACTGTGAATGGTCTCACCGAACCCGATTCCAATCGCCAAGGCTGCAGAAAAATTCCTACCCCTGCGGGATTCGAACCGAGGACTTGCTTAATGCAAGCCTAGCGCTTTCCCAACTGCGCTACCCGGAATTTTTAAATTCAGTTTTACGACTATTTCACATGATTGGAACCAACTAATTTGTTTTCTTATTTACGAAAGAAAGAACACAATAAAAAAAATAGTATAGTACATATTTCAATCTTTAAGAAGTGTACATCATTTTTTTTATAGTCTAACACTGGAATTACATACTTTAGCAATATTTACGCTAGCGCGTTAGCCGAAGCACAATAGCAAAATAAAACGTGAGTGAAACTAAAATATGTACTAAAATTCATTGCAGGGTAAGTAATTACCAAGTCGTCTTCATAATTATAAATGAAAAATCCATTTTAAAATAAAAAAATCGAAAACCAGTAAATATTTCATCTTTGTACCAATGTGCACGTTATTGTTTCTATTCCGCTGATGCTACTTACGTTTTCGTTTCTGCTTGAGTTTTCAGTAGTAGTAAACAGGGTAAAATATACTTTTGGAATAAGCTACAAATTAAATTAAAAAATCGGTAAATATAAATTTGCAGAACATTTTATTAAGAATGTAGGAGTAACTTTGGAATGTGAAAACTGGATGCACTAAGGGTTCTACGATTATATTGAACGATATACGATGATTTTAGTGCAAAGTTCTTTAAAAACATATTTTTTTGGTATCCATATGCTGTTACAGTAAATATTCAAATGGAAATTCATACTTTCCAATCTAACCAGGCTTAAACTGGTTTACAACTATGTATCTGTTTGGTAATTTTAGGTATTCAAAATCAATACAAGTTTATAATTTTAGTTGCTGGTTGGCTGTCAAAGAAGTAGTAAACCTTATTCAGATTGAAACTGTTACTACATAAACAAATACTCTTTACTTTAGTATTTTAGAAAACCTAATACAAAACACAAGATAAGAACATGTTGTTATTGTTTCAAATAAATCGTAACTATAATATATATTTCAAGAATTAATTATTATATGTTGTTATAAATTCTTTTTATGAAAAATTAGACACTAAGCTAACAGGTAAAAATCATTTGCAAAGACGGAAATATGCCTGCGTAAATATACGTGAGCATCGAATCAATACGTAATCCAACTCGGCAATAATTATCAAATAGTTAAACAAACAATTGCCACCTCAATATCTGTAGTGCACTAAATATTATAATTTTCTTGAGATCATGAATGATTTTGCAAAAAGCACGAGTGATAAACAGGAAAAAATATCTCTTTATACACATTTTTGAACACGATTGTACAGGAGTGGTAATACTACTGCAAAAATAATCTACGTAACTTTCACTAAGAATGGTATTCGAGGAACTATTCAACATACAAAACCAATTTTTCAAATTATTTTGCAGTGAACCTAGTAACAAGCTACGTAATTTCTATAATAACAAAAAATGAGAATTGATTTTTATCTAATAAAAACAACATTTGTTTAAAATAGGAAGATATATGCGCTATTTTTTATTCGTCAAGAAATATCACGATCTGGATTTTCATTGATCAATTTTTGACAGATGATAGGTGATTGAATAGTCAACTGACATCAATTATCTTCTTAGAAACTACAATAAATAGTCCTATGTTATTGTTTGTTTGAATATGTACGACAGTATTCCAAGTAACTAACCACTTATTTCTATTACTCAGTTAAATGGTTTCTAAACAACATTAGAAAATCCAAGATAAACATAAAAGTTAATGCACATGTCTGGTAACTTTTGAGCAAGTGAAGCGTTTTATGACTGTTAACGATCTTTTTCTCATATTCAAGTGAAATTATTTACTTATATGCTTACTTGAAGCGAATGACGTAAATTTGCAGAAGTAGAGAAGACACCTCGTCGTTCTTGTGTCTGGTACTACACTTGGAGTTTTGCTGAAGTTCTGAAAGAAAATAATATTGATAGAGCAAAGTGTTGTACATACAAATATTTTGAAGGTATACATCAAGGTCTACCTAGTTAATTAAACAGTGCGAGCCTTTGTGGAGTAAAAATACAACTACCAATAAACTAACTATCTCTGTACAACACATTTTTGAACACGACTGTACACGAGTGGTGATACTATTGCAAAAATAATCTACGTAACTTTAACTAAGAATGGTATTCGAGGGAATATTCAACGCACAAAACCAATTATTTTTCAGTGAATCTATTAACAAACTATGTAATTTCTATAGTAGGTAACAGAAAACAAAGATTGGTTTTTATCTAATAAGAACAACATTTGTTTAAAATAGGAAGATATAACCGGTACTATTTTTTTTAAGTGGTCAAGAATTATCAAGATCTGGATTTTCATTGATCAATTTTTGACAGATGACAGGTGAATTGAATACTCAACTGAAATCAATTATCTCCTTAGAAACTACAATAAATAGTCCTATGTTATTGTTTGTCTGAATATGTACGGCAGTATTCTAAGTAACTAACCACTGACTTCCAAGACAAAGTTAAATGGTTTCTAAAAAACATTAGAAAATCCACGAATAACGTAAAAATTAATGCACACATCTGATGTATTTTTGAGTGAGTGAAGCGTTTTATGACTGTTAACGATCTTTTTCCGATATTCACGTAACAATTATTTATATGCATACCTGAAGCCAATGACGTAAATCTGCGGAAGTAGCCAAGACACCTCGTCTTTATTGTGTCCAGTACTACACTTGGACTTTTGCTGAGGTTCTGAAAGAAGATAATATTGATAGAGCAAATGCTTTTGTAGTTGCTTAATTGAAATACAGACATTTATAAATATATTATACCAAAACTTATACATACCGAACACGGTCAAAAATTAAAGCAGTTGATATTTTGACTTAGCGGTCTTGCACACTGTACGTTATCTACCAGATGCATGTACTGCACCCGATTAGCAACTTTGTGACAAACTAATCACGTTAGTAAATGCACAGTTCCCACATTTTAGGTTACGTTTCAAATGTACATCAGCAGGAAAATATTTACTCAAACTTCTGTAGCGACATCACATTGACTGCTAAATGGTAAAAATCTCACGATTTAATATTCGGAAATGCCTAATTTCAACAATTGTATTTAAACACCGATATTAACCAACTCGCAAAGTTGGAATGTTGGAAATACACAACATCAACATATAAAATCATTCGTTATTGATCTATTTGAGGTCACGCAGGGTTGCCAGACGCTACCCAGACGTTTCTGAAGAAAAAACCGAAGAGAATTTATTTATTTTTTTATTTAATTTAATTAAGTTATTTTAATCATATTGGTTGAAAATTACAAAGTAATAGGAACATAATTAAGGGTATGTCCGGTTTTCCTAGTTTTTCTAAACCGGACAGATACTTGATAAACCAAACTGTTCAGTCGAAAATCGGACATCTGGCAACCCTACGTCGAGCAAAAAGGACCTGTTCCAGAAAACTCTAAAAATAAAGAAAAAGAGAACAGTAGGTAAAAATAATTAGCAAATATCTAAAACAAAAACTCGTAAAAGGAAGTAAAAATCTGGTGTGATACACGCACACAACTTCCTCTTACAGTGAACTTATAATTAGCCAAAAATTTTATTTTAAATTTTTAAGCATTTGCCAAAAATTTTCAAAAATTGCAAATTCTACGGAAACCGTACAAAATAGAGAGTTAGATGAAGAGACAAATTTTCTCTAAAATTTGAAGCTAAATTCAAAAATGTAATAACATATCGGGTGTGCTATTTAAAATAGGAGTTAATAAAAAAAATAGAAAAGAAAAACAAAAGAAACCCATTTTAGAAGTATTCAACTGGATAATCACTTATCTCACATCAATACACATTAAAAATGTAATAAAAATGTAAAGTTTAAAAAAAATCGTTAGAGCCGTTTTTGAAAAAATCGAAAACAACTGAAAAATCACAGGAGTAAACACCTACTTCCGGTTATGCGATTTTCTTCAAACGCTTGCTGTCGCATCTACATTGTACACAAAACGTATATATGAAATTTCAACGCCATACCTCTTTCCGTTTTTGAGATATTTTGTTCACAGACATACACACACACAGCCAGACAGACAGACAGACCAATGAACAAAAACATGTTTTTTGGGTTCAGGGGACTCTAAAACGTGACGATCTGTTGAAAACTCAATTTCGAATTTTTGGGGTGAATCCAATACTTCCTTTATTGTAAATCATGGAAGTAAAAATTAGCAAACTTTCACGCCATCATACAACTTAATCGGTCCAGTATCTTCGGAGGAGATAGCGAACAAACATACATACAAAGAAAGAAAGAAAGCAACGATTTTATGTTATAGGATTACATCTACCATAGCTGTACAAATATCTGCTCCATCAGAAAATACATATTATCTGTACCGCCGAGATCATCTGCCAGATGTATCATGCTACACAAAAGAAAGTAAAAATTATACCTAGTATTATAATATTATGGTCTCTTTCTCTTTATTGTTCTTTTTTTTTTGTTATTTTTACCATGTTTTGACTTTTATAAAATAAAACAACAGCCGCTAAATTAGTCGCCCGGTATATTTACGTATTTATCTACAGCAAAATTAATAATTATTTTAACAATAATTCGAAAATGTACTAGTCGACTCACCTAGCGACCTTTTTGCAAACGAAACACATATATTTATATAAACAAAAAACAAATAATACATTAACTAAATACCAAATACTTACAATATTTTGTCCCCAAAGATTATATCTGCAATTTCGGTTTTCTGTTGGATTTTTTTCGTCGGATAAAGGTTGGCAGTTGTCATGCTTCTTAACATTTTTGTTGCCAATTCAGTCCTGCATTTAGTTGTTATTAAATTTGTCTTAGAAAACTGTCTTTCGCCAGTTGTGCTTGAATGTGACAATTATAAGACGTTTAAAATAAAATCACATAAATCAGGAAATAATGTTTCCCCTTAATAATCGAACTAATACAGAACGTGAACAACGGTAATCAAAACGTAGTCAATTGGAATATTAAATTCAAGCTTTCCATAAATGTAAAACTATATAAATATATAATAATTTATGATTTATATTTTTTGTACCTTGTACATATTTTTACTTTTTCTTTATCTCTATCAAAATTATCGTACAAAAGGCCATTATCGTACATGCAGTATCGTACATCGTACATTTTCTAAAATTATCGTACAAAAACGATAATTATCGTACACCTGGCAACACTGGCGTCGCGCAGGATTGCCAGACGTGTGAAAAGAAAAAACCGGATTATTAATTGATCTTTATTTTTATTTAATTTAATTAAGTTATTTTAATCATATTGGTTGAAAATTACAAAGTAATAGGAACATAATATGGCATCTCTTCGGTTTTCCTAGTTTTTCTAAACCGGGCAGATACTTGAAAAACCGAACTGTTCAGTCGAAAACTGGACATCTGGCAACCCTAAGGCGAGAGCAAAGAACCTACTCCAGAAAAGTCTAGAAATAAAAGAAGAAGAGAAGAATACTAAAGCATTTATTAAATAATTCAAAAATATAAAAAACAAAAACTTCAGTTGTTTATATCTCAAATAACAACTATTCTGGGTTTTGAACATAAATGTTTTCATTGATTGATACCAAAAGCACAATACTACAATATGACAGCGCTCCACGTGCACACATTGAGTGCTGATTTACTATTTATATGCACAAGCCAATACCATTAGCCGGATAGCCAGTACCGGATGCATATTTGAGTTCGCTTGCTGTCACAGTGTCACAGAGCGGACCGGGAATGCCGTGCTCTGATTGGTACGCGGTCTCGCCAAGTTCGTGTCCTTGAAATACATTTGAACGGATTATTCTTATTAGTTTTAATTTTATTGTATTTTTACTTCCTTTTACGATAAAGGAAGTATTGGATTCACCCCAAAAATTCGAAATTGAGTTTTTAACAGATCTTCACGTTTTAGAGTCTTCTGAACCCAAAAAACATGTTTTTGTTCATTGGTCTGTCTGTCTGTGTGTGTGTGTGTCTGTGAACAGAATATCTCAAAATCGAAAAGAGGCATGGCGTTGAAACTTCATATATAAGTTTTGTGTACTATGTGGATGCGACAGCAAGCTTTTAAAGAAAATCGCATAGCCGGAAGTATGGTGTTTACTCTTGCGATTTCTTCGATTTTTTTCAAAAACGGCTCTAACGATTTTTTCAAATTTTACATTTTTATTACATTTTTAATGTGTATTGATGTGACATAAGTGATTTTCCAGTTGAATACCTCTAAAATGGGTTTCTTTTGTTTTTTCCTATTTTTTTAATAACTCCTATTTTAAATAGAACACCTGCTATATTATTACATTTTTGAATGTGTTGATGTACTCCAAAAGAGTTATGAATATTTATTTTTGGTATTAGTATTTCAAAAGATGCATTTTGTTTTCGGATTTTATTATGTTCATCAATTTTAGGCTGCAATTAGTTGTTGACAGTAGGTACGCATCAGAGCTATTCCGGGTGTAAATAAAGCAGGTATTAGAACTATTAAACAATCATTTTACTTATTACGTATATATCTGTGGACAGTGGCGTAACTATCATATGTGCAGGGGGTGCAAAGAACCTCCGCGCCGAATGTATGTTTTTTGTGAAAATAAAAGTTTTCCTAGAATAGAGGTTTAAAGTGGCAACAGACTAATGATACGTGACCGCCACTGGGCTCTTTTGAGTGTGTAGTCTTTTCTCCTTTTGAGTAGATTAGAAGTTCCAGCTCTAGTCTAGTGTGTGTTTGTGATTCTTAGATTGGATAGTGCATAGTAACATACTGTAACGATTCGGCTGACAGTTATTTGCCCCAATGCCTCGATTATACTAGAAATTCCAGAGACGGCTGCCGGCGCGTGAATCATAGGCTGCCGACGGGCGGCCTTGAACGCAGGTGTACGTTGGTGAATCATTTTCCAGTCGATGCTAGAGCAGCCCTGACGCGACACGTCACTGTTGCCGGAAATTCTGGAGGCTTCTGGAAGAAAATTACCGGCGTGATATAAGCGGGCGGAGTTCGCCCCCAAGTCAGTTCTGAAATAATTCTGCGGCAGTTAGAACTCACGTCGAGGCTTGTTGGAAGCCCCCATATAAATAAAACCGCGTGTACATAATCTCTCGTGAAGTAATAATAAGTAAATAAATATATAATCGTTAGCGTTTAAGAGTGATATAAATAAATGTGCTAATCCGTACGTAATAGAAATAAATAATAATAGTTGTTAGAAATACGTGTACCGATAGTCGTTAGTGCTTGAATTAATTTGTAATCTGCTTGATAATTCTCGCATGTGCTTGTAAACAATAATCGTAGTAATTCATTGTGTAAATAAATATTTGAACCCATGTTTGTCGTATAATTTTGAATAGCCCGAACGTTAAGAACGTAACAGTGGTGTCGGTGTGAGGTTTTGAACCGGGGGCTATAAGAAAATTATCGAACAAACACTAGATAAATAAATTATTTAACAAGTGCCGATAAAACGACGGTCAGATAAATAAATTGAAGTGAGCATTGTGCATGCCGAGATCTCAAAGCAGCAAAATGGAAGCCCAATTAAGCCAACTTTTGCAACTGATGCAAGTTAGCCAGGACAAGGCGGAAAAAGCACAAGAGGATCTTAGGAAAGAGATCCAAGCTGGGCAGGAAAAGGCAGAAAAAGCGCAAGCAGAATCGAAAGCCGCGCAAGAGAAAGCGGAAAAAGCACAGGAGGAACTTAAGAAAGAGATCCAAGTTGGCCAGGAAGAATTGAAAGCCGGCCAAAAGAAGGCACAAGATAAGGCAGAGGAAGCACAGGAAGCACTTAAGGAATGGCTGAAGGCCGAGCAAGAGAAAGCAGTCCAAAAACTTGAGGAATGGAAAGCCGGCCGAAAGAAGGCAGAAAAACTTGAGGAAAAATTGAAAGCCACTCAAGAAAACCTCGAGGATGAGCTTAGGGAAGAATTGCGATCCGGTCGAAAGAAGGCAGAAAAAGCACAAGAGGATCTTAGGGAACAGCTGGAAGCCGGGCAGAAAGCACGAGAAGAGCTGAAGGTCGGGCAGGAAGAGCTGGAAACCGCAGAAGAGGAAGTAGTCCAAAATCTTGATGGGAAAATAAATGGAAGAGTTCGGTCTCTGTTGTTGGACCTGAGACGCGGCGAGTTGCACGTGGTTGGGGAGGAGCTTTCCCGACACCCAAGAGGAGAGATCGCGGCACAAGTGGTATGGGCGGAAGATGTTATTCTGCAGGGACGAACCGAGAGGGTCGTGGATGCATACCTGGATGGCGATCTCCGGAGCAACGTGGTGCGCGTGGTTGAGCTCGATTATGCTGACATTGCGGACGAGTGCATCCTGGGAATGGATGTTGTGGATAAGTGTGAGTGCGCTTTGGACATGAGACGCGGCGAGTTGCACGTGGGTGGGGAGGAGCTTTCCCGACACCCAAGAGGAGAGATCGCGGCACAAGTGGTATGGGCGGAAGATGTTACTCTGCAAGGACGAACCGAGAGGGTCGTGGATGCATACCTGGATGGCGATCTCCGGGGCAACGTGGTGCGCGTGGTCGAGCCTGATGGTGGCAAGAAGCTCACTCATGGTATCCTGGTAGGAAAGACGTTGATGAAGACTGGGCTTGGGGTCCCAGTAAGGATGATGAACGTCAGCAAGGAACTGGCAACCGTCAGGAGGAACCCAATACTGGGAGGGGGCATGAGCCAACGAAAACGGAAGAAGATAGAAGATTTGGTGGCCCGGTACCAAGACATCGTCGAGTGCGGAGATCATCCCAGCGGCCGTACTGATGTAGGAAAACATAAATCAGTTGAGTTTGGCAAAAGAGTCTTGCTGAGGACCGACCATCCTGCTCTGAGATGGCTGCTGCAGTGCAAGAACCCTGAAGGGCAGGTGGCTGAGTGGATCGAGCGCCTAGAAGAGTTCGACTTGGGAATAAGTCATCGACCTGGCACAGTCCACCGCAACGCCGATGCGTTATCCAAGAGGCCTTGCCCTGCGGACTGCGGCCACTGTTCGAGATTGGAGAGTCGTGCGGTACCCATTAATCGTACCACTGTGGTCGACGACTCGTGGGAGCCAGACGAGTTACAGAGTAGCCAGGAGAATGACCCCGACTTAGGCGCGGTTATAGCCTGGAAGCAAGATGGCCGTCGACCTACCTGGCAGGAGGTCCCCGCCACCAACGCAACAGTTGAGACTTATTGGGCGCAATGGGACTCCTTGCAGCTGGACAACAATGTCCTGACCAGAATCTTGGAAGATGAGGACAGTAGGGCAACGAGATCACGATCGATGGTTCCAAGGAGTAGAGTGGCCGAGGTGCTGCGCCACCTGCATGATGGCTCCTCTGGGGGATACTTCAGATTGAAGAAGACGTTGCAAGAGGTCCAAGAAAGGTTCTACGGGGCAAGCTACAAAGGTGACGTCCGAGAGTGGTGCCGGAGGTGCGAAGCCTGCGCTACGGGAAACGGACCTGTTGGAAGACGTAGAGCTCCGAGGTGGCAGTACAACGTCGGTGGTCCGTTCGAGGGTATAGCCATTGACATCGCCGGACCATGCCCCGAAACCGAAGCGGGAAATAAATACATCTTGGTGTGCATGGGCCACTTCACCAAATGGCCCGAAGCGTACGCCGTTCCGAAGAAAGAGACCGGTACTGTCGCTGATGTTTTGGTGAAGGAGTGCTTCAGCCGTTTTGGAGTCCCCCTGGAGTTACATTCCGACCAGGGCCGGAATTTCGAGTTTGGACCGTTCCAGAACGTCTGTAAGCTACTGGGGATACGCAAGACCCGGACCACTGCCCTCCATACTCAATCGGACGGCATGGTGGAAAGGATGAACGGAACCATGGAGAGGCATCTGTCCAAGGGCGTTTCCGAGCATCCGCGTGACTGGGGCCAGTACATGCACCTGTTCCTGATGGCCTACCGATCGGCAGTACCAGAGACAACCGGCGTCCAGAGCGAGGTGTGCTGTTGCGAAGCCTGGAGACCACGGTGGGCTGCTGCTTCTTCAGCCAGTCCATGTGCAAGAAGGGCACCGCCTGCAAGTAGCGCCATCGGACCCCCACAAGAGCGAGAAGACAGGCACTCGACGCAACTCGTTCTGGGACAGAACGATCTAAGGCGGGGGCAGTGTAACGATTCGGCTGACAGTTATTTGCCCCAATGCCTCGATTATACTAGAAATTCCAGAGACGGCTGCCGGCGCGTGAATCATAGGCTGCCGACGGGCGGCCTTGAACGCAGGTGTACGTTGGTGAATCATTTTCCAGTCGATGCTAGAGCAGCCCTGACGCGACACGTCACTGTTGCCGGAAATTCTGGAGGCTTCTGGAAGAAAATTACCGGCGTGATATAAGCGGGCGGAGTTCGCCCCCAAGTCAGTTCTGAAATAATTCTGCGGCAGTTAGAACTCACGTCGAGGCTTGTTGGAAGCCCCCATATAAATAAAACCGCGTGTACATAATCTCTCGTGAAGTAATAATAAGTAAATAAATATATAATCGTTAGCGTTTAAGAGTGATATAAATAAATGTGCTAATCCGTACGTAATAGAAATAAATAATAATAGTTGTTAGAAATACGTGTACCGATAGTCGTTAGTGCTTGAATTAATTTGTAATCTGCTTGATAATTCTCGCATGTGCTTGTAAACAATAATCGTAGTAATTCATTGTGTAAATAAATATTTGAACCCATGTTTGTCGTATAATTTTAAATAGCCCGAACGTTGAAAACGTAACAATACTATAAATTCAAAGTTTTAAACCGCAAATTTCTGACGATTGCCCCAGATGCAGAGGTCATAGAGTGCCACATTATTTCAAACTACGTATGAAACTGATCTCGATGACGGCTTACTAAAGCAAATTGTACAATTTCGATCTTCGTACACAACTAGTATTAAATATTGCTTATCAGTGAAGGAAGTGGGAGAAAAATGTCTGTCTAATCACACGTCATTGGCTAGCTTTCCATATTTGTATACGGCTTATATCCTACTTTTTACATCCCGTCACTACAGCCTCTACTGAGAGATCTTTTTCTAAATTAAAAATTATAAAAAACTTTTCACCCCCTAAGGGGTAGCGGACCCGACAGACGTTGTCCTGCCCGAACGTTGGTTTGCCTGCTATTGGCGGGTTTAGCAAACGTTTTTTTCGATATTCGAATTTTCGATCTTTTTTATTTTAAAAAATATTGGAGGGGGGTGAAATTTTGGAGTTATATGTTCTGAATGCGAGAAATCTTAAAAAAATTAAAAAAAGACATTCGTCAAAAATTTTTTTTAAATCCTAGAACCCGATTGCACCGCCACCTACCGGATCCAATTGTGAATCTATACCATCCAGGAACCCTCTCAAACACACACACAAAATTTCATCAAAATCGGTCCAGCCGTTAAGGAGGAGTTCAGTCACGTACACACGTACAGAAGAATTATATGTATAAAGATATACGGATGGAGCCATAATTATATATAACAGCAATAAGATAACATGAATCACAAAATATAATGTTTGAGTAAGAAAGAGATGACCATACAACAAAATTACTTTAGTAGGCACAACTAGTTGACATATGTCATAATAAAAGTGAGCGTCAAGCCTACTCGTATATTTGCTACTATGTTTATATCTTTCTTATTCAAGCAATATGTGTTATTTTCTTGTTCATGTTATCTCATTGCTCTTATATATAATTGTGGCCCCATCGGTATTTTATTTTTCTTGTGAATTATTTAAATTTGTATTCCTTTTACGTGGTTTTTGTTTTTGTATTTTCCTATGTATTTTTATGTTTCATGTTATATTTTGCGAGTGTTTGATGTAATGGTAAAATCTGTTCTACTTTATGGGTCGGAATCGTGAACGGTTACAGAACTGGTAAAGCAGAAATTGCAGGTGTTTGTAAAGAAGTGTTAGGTGGCCAGTCATTATTTCGAACAAAGATCTTTGGGACCGAACAAATCAGGTGGACATTAATATAGAAATCAGGAGAAGAAAATATGGATGGTTAGGGCATACGTTGAAAAAAAATAAAACTGAAATTTGCAGAAAAGTTTTGATTGGAAACTTTGGAGTTTCAGAAACAGAGGACGCCCGCGAAAAACGTGGAGGAGAACTGTAAAACAAGAGACAGGAAAGACTATAGCACAACTGAGCCAAAGAGCAAAGGAAAATGACAACTGGAGAGAATATACGAATACCATATGTCCCAATAGGGAATAATGGGATTATTATTATTATTATTATTATTATTATGTTATATTTAATAAAAGAATGAAACATCTAAATGTGTTTTATTTTGCAGTAAGTAACCTTTCATGTTAAGAAAAGAGCTTATTAATTTTCTTTTAAATTTAAAGTGTTGCATGACCAAAAATTACCTCCCCCCCTCTTTTTTCTGAAACTTCTTGTCTACAGCGGCTATCATTTATTCTTGCACACCGGCGCCAAACCGTCTTGTTACGCCACTGTCTGTGGATCTAGTACAGTACAGTACAGTACGTACAGTATTACCTACATAAATAATAAAGGAAACCAGACATTGGCCGAGCATTGCGCAGCGCACCGCGGACCAATCAAAGCCCGGCATTCCCCGCCCGCGCTGTGGCATCGAGTGACAACATGTCTTGGATGATGTGCCAAAAAGAATTACTTAATTTTTATTTGTAAATTACAATTATTCTCATGCTATGCAACATTACCATGAACATGATTTGCAGTTTGTGTGATTGATATTCATATCTCACTACAAAATTTAATAAAAACCGGTGAGTCAGATTACTCGCTTTAGAATTCCACACGTGTAAAATTTACATATTAGAAATGTATACAGGCGGATGTTATGGAAATTCACGTAATAAATTTAAACACACAGAGATCTCATTGAACTGAAGAACTTTTTTATTTGTCATTTTTTCGAAAACATTCCAAAAATTGCGTTGCCCATGGAATAATATTCAAATTGTATAGAACAAAACATGAGAAACGTTTTTTTGAAATGTAAACCACAAAAACTGCGTAGGTACTGATACAACTTTTAGAGGCTTTTTAGGGCAGACGCGGTGAACTATGAATGAGAGTCCACAATTGCTAAACTATTGATAACGATTACAAAAATAGGAATTAATTTAGAAAATTTCTCTTTGCTTTAGTATGTTGGTAATTGCAATGCAATTTGTACTTCGAGGGGATTTTTTCCTATACTTTTTTGATAACCGTAAATTTAAATTAATTGTTTTTTAATGCTGTGTTGATATATCAAAATTACACCAACAAATTGAAAAATTTGTCTCAAAGTAGAAATTTGATTGCAATTTAGAATAAATTGGAGATGAGAGATTTTTATTAAATAATTATTTGCAATTAGAATCGTGAGCAAACATAATGCAAAATCGTAGATACAGTATTTCACATCGAGGAGATATTCGAAATTCAGGCAACCCAAATGACAGTCACTAAGCTGACTAAAGTACGTTTTTTTCCTATAAAAATTTTCAAGGTCAAGCTAAAATTGGCAAAACTGCTTTTTTTAAATCATTAGGAAATTTATTTTCGTCAGGTTTTTCTGTAAACGACTTTTGTCACTTTGACATTTAAAACTAAATTGTCAGTTTTTCTTTTTTGAAACTGAATACGCGTAAAAAATGGAATCTTTTAAAATTAAATGTAAAAAAGCATTTCTAAAGTGTGCAGAGGAACTGTTGGATCTGCATCTTAACACACCAGAAGAAGACGTTTACGAAAGATTAGCAAGAGCTTTTGATGTACATAGAACTTTAATGCCAGATTTTAAATTTCCCACCAATTTTTAGTTCTATAAAGTTGTATGTATGTATATGTGCGAGTTTATATCTACGGCCGGGGCCGTCTCTCGCTTCCTATTCGCCAGGCGTGTCTATCACGCCATTCCTCTTCTTGGAGACCTCTTGCTACCATTGTCTCTTTATATCTTGTCTCCAGTTCCTTGGAGGTCTTCCCCTTTTCAATCTTTCTGGAGGAATCCAATTTAAAATTTTCTTAGGCCAGCGGTTTTCAGGCATACGTTGTACATGCCCATACCATATTAACCGCTTGGTCTCTATTGTTTCCACGATGGAGCTCTGAACGTTCATCTGCTGTCTTATTCTTTCGTTGGTAACATGCTGGAGTCTAGATACACCGCAACACCTTCGCCAAAAGTCCATTTCTACCGCACCCAATTTCAATTTCTCCCTCTTATTCAGTTCCCATGTTTCGCAACCGTAGGTGCAAATGCTTTCGACGATTGTTTTATAAATGGTCTTCTTGTTCTTTTTCGTCACATTTTTACTCCATAGGACCGAATTCAATTGTCTAATGGCCCGTCTTCCCTGGCTTGCTTTATTTACAATATCTTTTTTACTTTTCCCGGTCCCCGAAAGTGTCACTCCCAAATACTTGAAGTCCCTACAATTTTTGATTATAGCATTTCCTAAATTAAGATCGTTTCCCTGCTCCCCTACAACCAGGTATTCGGTTTTTGTTAAACTGATCTCAAGTCCCCATTTTTTATACTCGTCTTCTAGATTTCGTAGCATATAAGACGAGTCGTCTTCGTCTCCAGCTGTCACGACTTGATCGTCCGCGAATAACAAGGTGTAGGTATAGCAGATCGTCAGCTACTGGTATGCCCATGTTTCGACATTTTAGTTTCCAAGATTTGAGAGCGACTTCAATATATATTTTGAAAAGAGTAGGAGCACGCGAACAACCCTGGCGTAGCCCTTTTGTAACCTCAAACTCTTGTGACAGTTCTTTTCCAAGTCTGACTGCGCTATAGTACATCCTTCATACAGATTTCTAGTGGCGTTGATATAAACTTTGTTGACACCAGCATTTTTCATACTCGTCCATAGCCTACCTAATGGGACGGTGTCGTATGCTTTCTGGAGGTCAACAAACGTTAAGTGAACAGGTCGTCCACGTGCTATCCTTTTTTCTATCAGGCATTTTAGAACAAATACTCCATCGATACACGATCTCCAGGCCCTAAAACCGTTCTGCTCTTCTGACTCTTGTAGAGTTCCTTCGAGTCTTAGTTTGATAACTCTTCCATATAGTCTAGCCATTGAACTGATTACACTTATGCCCCGGTAGTTCTTGCAGTCATGTCTATTGCCTTTCTTGTAGATTGATGTTATGTAGGCTTTCTTCCAGTCTAATGGTACTCCTTCGCCTAATAGACATCGGTTAAACATGAGAGTTATTAGTTCTAGTAGTTTCGTCGGGCCGGCTTTAATCAATTCTATTGGAATGTACCCTGGACCAGGCGCCTTGCCATTTTTCATTGTTCTAAGTGCCTTCGTTATCTCTGCTATGTCCAGTTCTCTAGGAGTTTCCTGAATGTTACCGTCATTCTCTACCTACCTGTTCATTGGCGCCCAAGAATTCGTTTCTGTTCTCCGTCAAAAGTGATTTGTAATAATCGTACCAGCTTTTTATTTGTATTAAACTTATCCCACTTGTATCTTTGTTTGAGGTTCTCATGTTTTTTAATATAGACCAAGCTTTGGTTGCCCGCGTGTTTCCCGTGCATTTATTAATCTCTGCACACGCTGTTTCCCATTGATCGTTTTTAGCTTGCTTTTTGTGCCTCTTTTCTGTCTTGGCGGTATAGTTCCCAATCTTCTGGTGCTTTAGTTGACATCCATTTCCTATATGATTCCTTCTTTGCTGAGACTACATTTTCAATGTGTTTTGACCACCATTTTGGCAAGCCCTTTCTTCGAGAAGATGCTTCTTTCTCTCCTAAAGCTTCGTGGGCTGCTTCATGTATGAATGTGTGAATGTTATTATACATTTCTTGTGGGCATGCGTCTTCTACCAATCGTAATTTATTGGCCAAGCGCAGTTGATACAGAAACCTTGTGGAATCGTCCTCTAATCCTGCCAAATTATATTTTGGTATTGTAGGACTTAAGATGTTTTTCCCTATCCTACTTAATTCATTTTTATTGTTTTTTCTAAACGGAAAATATATTTTAGATTCCAGGAGGTAGTGGTCTGAGCCACATTCGGCCCCTCGTTTCACTCTTACGTCCATCACTCTTAATTTGGAATCTTGTTTACAGATTATATAATCTATAATTGTCTTTAGTTGTCGTGTAGGTTGTGTCCAGGTGAATCGATGAATGTCTTTGTGTTGGAACCATCCGTTAGTTATTTTTAGAGAACTTTGGTGGCACATTTCAACTAGTCTTTCTCCGTTGTTATTTAAGATATCTTCTCCGTATTTGCCTACTACGGGATCGGCATCGCTCCCAGTCCTGCCATTGAAATCGCCCATTAATAATATTTCTTTGCGGTCACTTATTGAATTAAGCAACGTTGTCAGTTCCTCATAAAATTTATCTTTAACATCAATGGCAGCATCTTCGCTTGGTGCATATACTCCAACTAAAACAACTTCATGGTTCATCAAATTCAGCTGTACCTTTACAATCCTATCATTAATTGGTTCCCAAGAGCGTATGCATTGTTTAAATCGTTTCTTTATGATTTTAGAGACACCACTACGGGCTCGTTCTTCCTTAGGGACTCCGCTGTGTATACATATATATCCTTGTTTTTCTTCTGTAGTTTGTCCTTTCTTTTTGGTTTCAGTTAGTGTGGCTATATCTACATTAAATTTTTCGATTTCTTTTAAGACTTCTTCATATTTATTGGATAAGCTCCGAACGTTCCATGTGCTTATACTCAATATCCGTTTTCGCGCCTGAGTTCGTCTTTGGTTTGTTCCATCCTGTTTCCGAGGCTTGGTTATAGGAAATTTAGCGATGTAGTACTTGAAGTACTATTTTTACTAGGAACGAGGTGCTGGCCCATTGCCTAAACCCCCAA
Organism: Agriotes lineatus; assembly: GCA_940337035.1. Classification (NCBI taxonomy): domain Eukaryota; kingdom Metazoa; phylum Arthropoda; class Insecta; order Coleoptera; family Elateridae; genus Agriotes; species Agriotes lineatus. Next base: position 70,089 of record CALNHX010004874.1, on the reverse strand, counting down.
CCTGGAGGACCGGGTAATTTTTTGTCGTGGTTTTCTTCCATTAGGCCGACTGTCTTGACTGGACTACAGAGTTCGGTCTACCCTTCCTTTACATTCGGGTTCTAGTCCTAGACCAATTGCCGTCTTCGTGGCTTACGAGTTTAGTCTACCCGTTAACAACCGCCCGCTTCGGATCAGACGTTGTTTAATTATACTCAGTTCACCATATCTGGTTACTCTCAACTTAGTTTAGTCTGCAGGTCGATGCAGCTTCCAGGGAGTGGCGCGCGGAGCCATAAGTTGAGAGTTGAGTGTCTTGCGAGGACCAGTCATGCCAAGCCACCCGGTATCTATGGCACCAGGTGCGACCGCCTGACATCAAAGGTGCAACCTCTGCAACACTACCCCACTCCCCTATAAAGTTACTACAACAAATTTTACCAACATATATTTTTTAAAGGAATCCAAGTTATACCAACACAAACCCTAAATTCTTTGACCTTGAAAATTTTTATAGGAAAAAAACGTACTTTACCTGAGGATTGCAAGTGATTGACAGGTTATTTGCTTTGCCTAATATACAACGTACAGGGATTACTTTATGTAAAAACAAGTTGAATAACAGTTCGGTATAGCCGACATGGCAAAATTAATTACTTTCTGTAGAGCTAATAGTGTATCGCAAACTTTTATTTTATTTTTAACCAACATTGTAATATATTTGTTTATATTTTATTAATAGAAATCGGGTACCTGTATAGAAATCTGAAATTTGCGGAAATTGTCTGCCGAATTTTGTGAATGACTCATGTTTTCATAATTGCAAGAAAGTTTGTTGTCTTAGTAAAATTACAAATAAAAAGCAATAACTTAATTAGATGATTTTTGAGGCTTTCACGGCCATTGTCATTAAGTAACAAACGACTTCCGGGATTGGACCGTGTCATGATTGAGATCGAAGAACTCAACGTTTCGCCCACTTTCGTAAGGGGCTTCATCAGGAGGAAAAAAGCAAAAGAGCACGGTAACTCAACGTGTTAACCACGCCAGAGGCGAAACTCTTTGCAAAGGGAAGGGACAGAAGAGCACGGTAACTCAACGTGTTAACCACGTCAGAGGCGAAACTCGACTGACTATCGGAAGAAGAAAAGCGAGAATTTATAGGCAAGCGCCGTAGCGATTCAGCAAATGCCGTCGCGGTTCAGTGACGGAGGGCGGGGCTTAGGAATAAGCACTTTCCACATAGAAGGAAGGGGAAAGCCTTCGTCCCGATTGAAATTATTAGGGTGTTTGCAAATCTCAATGGCTTCGCGAATCTTTCTGCTAAAGAAGAATGGGGATTTGCAGATGATGGAAGTTTCATCAAAAAGGATCTTATGACCAGTATCGCGTTGGTGTTCGGCGATGGCCGATGATGAAACGAGACCTGACTTGAGACAGCGCTGGTGCTCAGAGATGCGAGTTTTCACCGAACGACCTGTTTCACCAATGTATACAGCATTACAAGAGCAAGGGACTCTATAAACACCATTAGATGACATAGTGTTTAATTTATCCTTAGATGAAGGAAGAACCTGTGAGATTTTGCTCGGGGGTTTGAATACTGTTTTAATGTTTTGTTTTCGAAGAAACTTTCCTATGCGGTCCGTGACTTGGTGGATATAGGGAAGAAAGACTATTGCTGCAGGAGGATCGGGTTTTGGAGGTTTGGGTGGCCGTGGGTGAAGATGGCGATTGATGGCAGACTGTATATCCCTAGCACGGTAACCGTTATTCCTAAGAGCTTTCCGAATGTGATTTAATTCATCGTGGATATTATCGGGTTGGGATATGGAAACAGCCCGGTGTACAAGTGAATTGATAACGGAAAGTTTTTGTGTAGGATGATGGTGGGAATCGGCATGTAGATAGCGATCAGTGTGAGTAGGTTTGCGATATACAGAATGACCAAGTTTGCCACTGGGTTGGCGAGAGACCTGTACATCTAAGAAAGGAAGGGAACCGTTACTTTCTATCTCCATGGTAAAGTTAATGTCTGGATGTTGACTATTGAGATGATTTAAGAAGACGGGTAACGTGTCTTTACCATGTGGCCAAATAATAAAGGTATCATCAACGTATCGGAACCAAACCTTGGGTTTTAATTCTGAAGATTCCAGAGCTACGGTTTCGAAAGCTTCCATGAAGATATTGGCAACGACAGGTGAAAGAGGAGAACCCATGGCCGCACCAGAGATTTGTTTAAAGAACTGACCTTGAAATAGGAAATAAGTGGAAGAGAGGCATTTTTCTATCAGGGCAGGTAGACTTGAAGACGTCTCCCCATGCTCTGATAACAACTGTTGGATTATGACTATGGAATCGGGAATAGGAACTTTGGTAAAAAGGGAAGTGACATCGAAACTCACAAGTAAATCCTCAGGTTCAACGCTTATATTGGATATAAGTTCAACGAAATGGGCTGAATTGCGAACATACGAGGGAGACTTACCAGTGAACTTTCTGAGGATAGTGGTTAGGTATTTAGCTAATGAGTAAGTAGGGGAATCTATGGTACTGACAATGGGCCTGAGGGGAATGTCTTGTTTATGGATTTTGGGAAGACCATAGAGCCGAGGAGGCTTTGAAGCTCGAGGGATCAACCTCCGTTGAATATCAGTGGACAGATCTGAAGATTTTATGAGAGAAGTGACTTCCCGTTCGATTTTGGAAGTTGGGTCGCGAGAAAGTAGGGCATAAGAAGAATCTTGGAGTAAAGACTTAACCTTAGTGATGTACTCTGTTCGATCCATAACTACCGTAGCATTACCTTTATCAGCGGACAAAATTGAGATGTCGGAATTGGAACGTAAGGAATGCTCTCAAAACCTTATCCCTTGATGCCACATGGTAAAGACACGTTACCTGTCTTCTTAAATCATCTCAATAGTCAACATCCAGACATTAACTTTAATGCTGTATACATTGGTGAAACAGGTAGTTCAGTGAAAACTCGCATCTCTGAGCACCAGCGCTGTCTCAAGTCGGGTCTCGTTTCATCATCAGCCATCGCCGAACACGAGCGTGATACTGGCCATAAGATCCTTCTTGATGAGACTTCCATCATCTGCAAATCCCCTTTCTTCTTTAGCAGAAAGATTCGCGAAGCCATTGAGATTTGCAAACACCCTAATAATTTCAATCGGGACGAAGGCTTTCCCCTTCCTTCTATGTGGAAAGTGCTAATTCCTAAGCCCCGCCCTCCGTCACGGAACCGCGACGGCATTTGCTGAATCGCTACGGCGCTTGCCTATAAATTCTCGCTTTTCTTCTTCCGATAGTCAGTCGAGTTTCGCCTCTGACGTGGTTAACACGTTGGGTTACCGTGCTCTTCTGTCCCTTCCCTTTGCAAAGAGTTTCGAATCTGGCGTGGTTAACACGTTGAGTTACCGTGCTCTTTTGCTTTTTCCTCCTGATGAAGCCCCTTACGAAAGTGGGCGAAACGTTGAGTTCTTCGATCTCAATCATGACACGGTCCAATCCCGGAAGTCGTTTGTTACTTAATATTATACAAATACTGTGTTGGATACTATAATTGACGTAGCGTATATTAATAAGAACTTTTATTATATTTTATAAAAGTTCAAGTGGGAATTCCCATAAAAATTTAAATTAAACCTGCCCCTATGCAAGTGTGTAAACCTTAGCAAACAAAATACAGAGTCCCTAGTACAAAAATTGTATGCAAATGCCAACTTCAAAACAATTTGAACGTTTTTGTTTACTGAACGGTCTATAACTAATAATTTTTTTCTACGACCACTACTAAAAGTAGGCCTTTTAGGGCTAGCTTTTTTCACTAAAAGTGACGTTTTATAATTTAGCGTGTTGAAAGTGAAATCAGCTGTTTGCTTTTAGCCCATGTGCTAAAAGTAAACAGCTGGTGAGGAATTTAGAATTTCGAACTGGAAGTGAGGTTGTAAAGTTATTCTATTAGTTACTTTTTTCTGTAGAGGTAAACTGTTTTTTAAATAATTAAAGCATTATGTAATGAATAAAGTAAAATGTGTATATTTATAATTATCTTTGATAAGTAACTTTGACAGCTACTGGCTACAGAAACAGTCACCTGCGCGTCAAGACCATCTCTTTACTATGACATAAATTATAACTGTCATAAATGCAAACCTTTGTTAATTCGACATTTAGGGATTAATAATTTAGACTCATACTAAAAAATCCACTTTTAGCACTTGTTGCACAAATAGTTATTCTTAACATAGTCACTTAGGTATTTTAATCATCTGTAGTTTTAGTTCCTTAAACCTTAATTGTAAGGTTATTATAAATTTGGAAGCCTTTATAAAATAAAGAATTTTGCTTTTTGGAAGTTTAGGTAATCACAATCATAATAGCTATTTATGCAACAAGTGCTAAAAGTCGACGTTTATGCGCGAGACATGAAAATTATGAAACGAAGCCGAAGGCTGAGTTTCATAACATGTCTCGCGCATAAACGACTTTTAGCACGCGTTGCATACAATATTTTATCTACGACCTTAATTTTACCGTTATTAATTCATAAATATCGATTTAAGAAAGGTTCGCATCTGTGACACTTTTAATTTATGTTAATGAACAGTAGGCTACGCAGCGCTGGCGATTGTTTGGCCACGCCCGTGCTGTCAAGGTGAGTTACGAAATGTAATTATTGATACTCCACATATGACTGTATTCATTACATAACGCTTTAATTATTTCAAAAAACGCTTTACCTGTAACGCAAGAAGCAACTGGAATAGCTTTACAACTTCACTTGCAGTTCGAAACGGTAGTTTTATAACCTCACTTTACTTTTAGCCCGTGTGCTAAAAGTAAACAGCTGATTTCTTTAAACACGGTAAACTATAAAACGTCACTTTTAGTGAAACAATCTAGCGCTAAAAGGCCTACTTTTAGTAGTGGTCGTAGATAAATTAACTTTTAGGTCATATATTCACGTGACAGGTTATTAAGTGCTTTAACACTAATAACAATGAATTAAAATAAATACGTTCTTCATACTTAACCATTGTAAACAATCTAGCATCGTAGAAATTCTTGTATATTTAAAACAGCGTAACAGAATTCTGCTGTTTATGCATTTTAGCCAATTCTTGTTCTTGAAATAGAAATAGTATACTAGAATAGTCCTCGAAATGCGGTGCAACCATTGTTTTGTAAATCATAATTTTAGCCTGTATACTAAACTTATTAGAAATTTATCTGAATAAGTCAAATTTTTTGACTACCTCTTTAATTAGATAATCGACATGGAAGTTTAATTTATCATCTATAATTAAACGTAGGTATTTAACTTGAGATACCGGTTCCATTTCTAAGTTTTCAATTTTAGTTTTATTAACCGATTTCACGTCAATACCTGATAATGCTGTTGTTGTGGTTTTCGATATCCAGCTTTAGTTTATTGACTTGTACTTAGAAATAATTTATAAATCTATATTAATTTTATTAACAGCATTTCTAACATCTTTGTTAGTAACTGTCACGAACGTATCATCTGCAAACAGGTATATGATGCAATGTTGTAGATTCATTTCCAACTCGTTCATATACAAAATAAACTATAATGAATCCAAAACAGAGTCTTGTGGTACACCTAAGTTATTTTCTATGTAGCTTGACTACCATTGATCGAAGTATGTAGTTTGTAGTCCATGAATGAGATAACTTTAAAATAACATATTTTCATTACCAAGTATTCCATATGTATTTAGTTTATTCATTAAACGTTGTCTGTCGATAGCCTCAAATGCTCGTTTATAATCTAGAAAAACAGCAACTACACTTTTATTTAAATCTAATTCGCTTTTCCAATTCATGAGAACCAAGTTTAACGTTGTTTCGCAAGAATATTTAGTTCTGAATCCTGAATGGTTTTAACTTATAATGTCATGTTCATCTAAAAAGATCTGGAGTTGATCCTTCAGAAGAAGTTCGATAAGTTGCTTATATACCGGTTACACATTTATTGGTCCAAATTCTTCGCACGTGTTAGTTAATTTAACTTTAGCTACTGGAACAACTCCAACATTTTCTGTGATTCTGAAACACATCCTGTTCCGAGAGACTGATTTATTAATTTAGCAAATGTTTCTGCTACTATTGGTAATGCATTTGCAATTACACTTACTCTAATGTGAGCCGGGCTCCATAGCTCAGTGGTTAAGCATTCTGGCTACTGATTGAAGGGTCGAGAGTTCGATCGCTGATCCCGGTGAGGTTTTTAAAAACAAAAAATGCGGATGAAAACCTCTACAGAATGCCATAATTCCGAAGTATTGTACAATCGTTTAACTCTAATATGCTATTTTCAACGTATTCATTAAATTTATTCGCAATATCTTGGGAATTGTTAATTTCTTCTCCATCAAATAAAATATTAAAGGTCTTTCTTTGTAAATATATTATTATTATTATTACTATGATTTATTTATATTGAAAGCATTTTGTAAGCTAGTTCACAAATTCACAAAGGCCTTTATCGACCGTTTGCCTTTCAGCAATTTAAAAATTTAAAAAAAAACCTAAAATCTTCTATTCTATAAGCACATTACCAACATTTATATTTTGCAAAAATTTACATTTTAAAATTAAATTCTTATGTTCACTTATCAATGTAGTGCAGAAATTATAATTCTCTTCTCAAAAAAGGATATGCGGATTATTAAAAGCTAACAACGTAGTATGCTCAGAGAGGATCATGACCATAGTACCTTTCCTTTTCGGCCACATTTACAGGGCTGAAGAAAAATGCCTAGTTATTGGAAGACACTGAACTTTTATATCACCTGGTAGTAAAACTACGAATTATAAGTAGAGGTAGTTCATTTCCAGTATAATTATTTCGTTACAGTTCTGCGGCGATCAAAACATTTACCATATTACAGAGCAGACATTGTCGGCTTTTTTATAGTCACTGGTAGTTGAGGCTACCCTACATCGACTAAACAAAGATGGCTTCAACGTATGAGGTAATGCAGATGACCTGGTAGTAAACCCCAAGGACAAGTCCAATCATGCTGAAATTTGTAAGGCATAAAAGGCGTAAAAATTACATTAACAATAACCTGTGGAATTGGGTTAGTTGTACCAGTTTGAAGACAATAAATAAATAGCTACGGACAAGAAAGAAGCTAAAATTTCTTGGTCTATAACTTGAATTATTGTAAATAACATACACATTTTTGATAGCTTTAATATAGTACATAGTAGGGTACCTTGATGTCAATTTGACGTATTTGTCCGTACCCTGTTATAATACAAATACGTCAAATTGACATCAAGGCACCCTATCACACAGTATAAAGTATACCGTGTCTACAGGGAATTTGTTTTACTAGTTACGCAAGGTAAATGAGGTTACAGATAATACATACATACATAAGCGTTTCGTTTCTATGCCACCATTTACTCATACAGGTCATTTCCATAGTTACAAATGAGACCAATAGATTAGAGCGTGTATTTTACGAGTTAACATAGGAATTACTGCTTGTCAAAAATACAATTAAAAGTTATCCTAATGTATACCACTGAAGAAAAGATACAATACACAAGTTGTTCCTACGTATCTACTTTTCAGTTGCATACCTACATTCCGGTAACAAAATTAAAGTTTCTTATTAGCAAGTATCTAATTCAAATTCGTATGTTAACTCGTAAAATAAATGCTCTAATCGTCTAATCTATTGATTTCATTGGTAACTATGGAAGTGACCTGTATGATTAAATGCTGGCATAGAAACAAAACTGCTATGTTAACCATTAAAATAAATTCACTGTATATTGTATTGGTACAAGAAACCAAGATGTATGAAGTCAGAGTAGGTTTAAAATAAGAGTGAGTTCTTAGAATCAGTGCTACTGGCGTGCTACTAGAGTCTTTTCCTGATATAAGCTGTTCGTCGATAGAAACCAATGTTGGGAATTACCTAAAGTAAGCACGAGGTTTTGGGTAGCAATATCTTTCTGAGAACCACACTGCAGTATGAAAGCTCTAAAGCAGAGTAGAACTTCAGACTACAAGCAATTCAAGTTAAGTAACATTACAGACGAAAAGGTTAGTGGCCTTCATCAATATTTACTCATTTAGACATATGTATTGGAAATGTGTTGACCTGACATAATTGATAAATTTGGTTAATATATGCAATGGGTAACGCTTTATTGTTTATAATATTTGTGTAATTTAATTAAATGGTGATAACATCTTGCCTGTAAAAAGTAGTGCAAAAAATTTGGGTCTCACATTGGACAACACATTCAGGTACAAAGAGCATATTAATAAATGTATACAAACAGCTTATATGAATCTTAAAATACTATATCCCCGTATAATACACCAATTTAACTGTGCTCTACTCAGAACCACAGACCTAAGAGATAGAATAACAAGGTCAACACACCACCATGACACACACCTCACACAATGGTTGCTGCGCAAGTACAAAATGGATCGCTCCAAATTTGTATCCCGAATTCTGGGCAAGTTGAGCATTGTACCGCCAAATGCAAGGGCATAAAGCACCAGCCTCTTCATCGCAAGGTAAAACGGGGTTATTTATAATACATACATACATGTGCATTTTGTAAACCGAAAATTGGCCTTGAAGTTCTTATCGAATTTAGATGCTACATTTTACGCAGACTGTACACGGGGCATTTTTTTTGCAGTTCTTTGTCAAAAAACATTCCATTCACTGTTTCTAACCCAAAAAAGTACAGCAGTTACGAACGTGAAATATAAACACGTGCGGAGGTGTAGACGCACATACATTAAATTAATACGTGATTAGCATCAAGCGAGCTCGGTAGAGCGAAAGCTCCACGTAGCCAACATTTGTGGACACATCAACTTATAAAATGTGTAGAAATATGATTTTTTTTTGGATGCGAAATTAGATAGCGGACGCCCACACATTACATGGTCGTTCGTTGCCAGGCAATATACTTCTACAAAACCTTAATTTTCAGAAAGTCGCTACTTTACATTTCGGGGGTTGTAAAAGGCGAACAGGGGATTCAAGATTTTAAATTCCCGGCGAGGTCTCCTTTGATAAATTAGGGATTCTACCACCCCTTTGTTAATTATAAAAAATAAGGCCTTTAATTCACTTTGATGGTTTTCATTTATTACACCTCTGCAAAGTTTCCGTCGGACAAAGTTCTGTCGCTATTTTGACATAAATGATGAACGTACACATCAACATAAATTTGGCAGATAATTCCTTAGAGAGAAATTAAATAACGGTAGTCAGAGGCTGCGCATCTCTTATTTTAAACGTTCTTCCAACAAATATTTAAATTAACTGTATGTGATGAACACTATTTAAAATATTTCTTTTCGTGTCATTCTGTACTGTTTCAGCGGTCTTTATTCTTATACCAATTTGATGTACAGCATGTTTTCAAATTTGTATGCCTTTTTTAGGCATTATAACCCTTTAACTTTGTGTAAATAGTTTACGTAAAAGTTCTATTTGCAATAATATTCTAATGGTAAATACATTTCAAAGAACTTGCGGTGTGTGCATTGGTAAAATCTCCTGTAACAAGTTTTTGATTAAGATCAAACAAAACAAAAGCGCTTCAGCAATACATTTTAAATGTCAAATAAATTTATTTACTATCGCATCTGAACTATTTCCGTCCAAACTACTCGTAGTTTACATTTCTCTAAGTGATTAAAAAAAATAATCCCAAAAACATTTCCCAGTATTTTAAATATTAATCAGCTTGTGCAAAGCATAAACCTTTTGGTTATTTAACTATTTATGAAAAACGTTTGAAGGATTAAATACGTTTTAACAAAAATATTACCCTCTCTTTAAATCATTTTAGGAGGGCAGTATATTGTTTTGTGTTCGGGATAATCTTCTATTAAAAACGTTACGTGTGGAAAAATAAGTTGCGTTTTAACTACTACGATATATTTGACTCTCAAAAATTCTATTTCGTACTATCAAACGATTGCCAGGCGTTTCCACTGAATAAAACTGAAATTTCATGTTTATGTGAGATTTTAAACTGGCTTGGGTATAATAACGTAGTAAACTGCAATAACATACATAAAACGTGTATGTTCAGCAAATGTTAGTGAACTCTGAAGTATAAAATATTTACTACGTTCTCACATAAATAGTGGAATAACAATCTCATCTCACGCTTTATTGTACTTTCTGGTGATGACATCATATATTACAGTACACAAGCATCTGTAATAAAATAGCAAATATAAAGAAAAACAATATTTGTTTGGTAATGCAACTAAATATAGTTTTCAAAGGTATGTCATAAATTGTACAATTCCTTTAACAAATGTCAAAAGCGAACAATATTAAGCTTGGCCCGTTCGAATTCTGTTACCAAAGCAGCAGTTTGTAGTTCATTTCGAACAATATTTATTGGAATAAAAACAAGCAATTACAAGGATTATAAGGATTATCGAGAACTACCAAAACAGACCTACATACGTATACAAATTGCATTTTGTGCTACCAAAAATTTTCAATAATTTAGTTGGGAATATTTGTGCTAAATTCTATATTTTAAAAATACAACTGCAAAACTATAATTACTGTGTTCAGAATATAGTACCTATACATTTGTAAAGTAAACTTATTCTCACATTTTTCCTCAATATATTCAGATATTATATTTGGCAAGTATTACAATTAGTCACTTATTACTACCCACGCGAACTTATGGTGTCTCCTAACTTCTATTTTACTTTATTTAGTACTCAGCCAACAGCCGTTAGGCCAATTATAGGCGTCGCTGTACATTTTATGGGGACTTCCAACCCCACTAACGACTGTCATGATGTTATTATGACATCCGGGACCAACTATTTCCGTGGCAGCCGTACCACGAGGCGCCGAAAGATGCAGCCGTGGAACTCCCATCCAAGTTCTGACCAGAGACAGCGTTGCTTAACTCTGCTGATCGAAAGTGGACGCTTGTTCAAGCTACACTACCCGGGACCTATTACAGCGAGAATAATATCTTTACCTATATCCCAACCACTTCCAACCATATCTAGTTTTCAAAGCCTCCCCAATCACCTAAATCTCCCAATCGTCAACCCGCTTAGCCAGCGTATCGTTTTAATGGCTACAATCCCCTCCCCCACCCAGCAAAATGAGAAAATATATATCATTTCAGTTTAGAACGTCTTTCTACGTTGTTCCATTCTTGTCGGTTGTTCCATTGGTCCAAGATCTTTTGTGCTCATGGATTTCCGTATCTCTCCCATCCATGTTTTTTAGCCTTCCTCTTTTTCGTGTTCCGAGAGGAGTCCATTCTAGGAATTGTTTGTGTAGTCTGTGGTTTTCCATTCTTCGTACATGGCCATACCATATTAATTGTTTTAGTTTTATATCGTCTGTGATTGTAGCTTTTATATCCATAGGTTGTCTAATTTCTTCGTTTTTAATTTTATCCTTACGTGAGATTCTCATTGTACGCCTTATCGCATCCATTACCATGGCCTGTCCTTTCCTTCTGTTTTTTTCTTCAATCTTCATGTTTTGCAGCCGTGGAGTAGTTTACTTTTGATCATTGTATCGTATATATTGTATTTTCGTTTTTTTACTTCCTTTTACTACTATAAAGGAAGTATTGGATTCACCCCAAAAATTCGAAATTGAGTTTTCAACAGATCTTCACGTTTTAGAGTCCCCTGATCCCAAAAAACATATTTTTTTTCATTGGTCTGTCTGTCTGTCTGTCTGTCTGTCTGTGTGTCTGTGAACAGAATATCTCAAAAACGAAAAGAGGTATGGCGTTGAAACTTCATATATAAGTTTTGTGTACTATGTAGATGAGACAGCAAGCTTTTGAAGAAAATCGCATAACCGGAAGTAGGTGTTTACTCTTGTGATTTTTCAGTTTTTTTCGATTTTTTCAAAAACGGCTCTAACGATTTTTTTTAAATTTTACATTTTTCTTACATTTTTAATGTGTATTGATGTGAGATAGGTGATTTTCCAGTTGAATACTTCTAAAATGGGTTTCTTTTGTTTTTTTTTCTATTTTTTTTATTAACTCCTATTTTAAATAAAACACCCGGTATATTATTACATTTTTGAATTCACCTTAAAATTCTAGAGAAAATTTGTCTCTTCAACTAACACTCGATTTTGTACCGTTTTTGTAGAATTTGTAATTTTTGAAAATTTTTAACAAATGGTTAAAAATTAAAAATGAAATTTTTGACTAATTATAAGATCACTGTAAAAGGAAGTTGTGTGAGTGTATCACACCAGATTTTTGTATTGTATTTTTACTTCCTTTTACAATAAAGGAAGTATTGGATTCACCCCAAAAATTCGAAATTGAGTTTTCAACAGATCTTCACGTTTTAGAGTCCCCTGATCCCAAAAAACATATTTTTTTCATTGGACTGTCTGTCTGTGTGTCTGTCTGTCTGTGTGTCTGTCTGTCTGTCTGTGAACGGAATATCTCAAAAACGAAAAGAGGATTGACGTTGAAACTTCATATATAAGTTTTGTGTACTATGTAGATGCGACAGCAAGCTTTTGAAGAAAATCGCATAACCGGAAGTAGGTGTTAATTCTTGTGATTTTTCAGTTTTTTTCGATTTATTCAAAAACGGTTCTAACGATTTCTTTTAAACTTTACATTTTTATTACATTTTTAATGTGTATTGATGTGAGATAGGTGATTTTCCAGTTGAATACTTCTGAAATGGGTTTTTGTTGTTTTTTTTTTCTATTTTGTTTATTAACTCCTATTTTAAATAGAACACCCGGTATATTAGAACATTTTTGAATTGAGCTTAAAATTCTAGAGAAAATTTGTCTCTTGAACTAACAATTTATTTTGTACCGTTTTTGTAAAATTTGTAATTTTTGAAAATTTTTGACAAATGCTTAAAAATTTAAAATAAAAATTTTTGGCTAATTATAAGATCACTGTAAAAGGAAGTTGTGTGCGTGTATCACACCAGATTTTCGTTTTTTAGTAATGTCTTTACTCCACAGAATTCCGTTAAGTCATCTAATAGCTTTTCTTGCTTGTATCACTCTGATGTTAATTTCCTGATCATCTCTTCCTTTCGAGTTAAATGTTACTCCCAGGTACTTGTATGCTTTGCATGTTGTAATTTCTTTATTATTGTCGAGTATTAAATTTGTTTCATCTACTCCAATACACAGATATTTGGTTTTTTCGGTGTCCACCTTAAGTCCCCATTTCTCGTATTCTTCAACCAATTTTCTGACTATATACTCCATGTCGTCCTTATCGTTAGCTATTACTGCCTGGTCATCTGCAAATTGGAGAGTATATATACGTTGTCGTTTAGTTGAATACCCGTTCCATTGCATTTCTTTTTCCACGTGTTTAGTGCTTTACCTATGCAAATTTTATATAGTGTTGGGGACACGCAGCATTCTTTGCGCAATTCCTTCGTTATCGGAAATTATGATGATAGACCGTTGCTGATTTCTAAAGTATGATCTATTAGCTCTCTTAGAATTCTTCCTTATAGCCGACTCATTGTACTCGTTGCAGAGATTCCGCAGTCGTTGTTGAGGTCTTTCTTTGATTCTTTCTTATGTATCGAAGAGATGTATGCCCGTTTCTATTGATCTGGGCAGGGATGACCATTTAAAGATCGATTAAAAACGTTCATGATCATAAGTATAGTTATTCGGATCCACATTTTATAAGTTCTGCAGGTGCGTTTTCGGAACCAGAAGCTCTACTATTTTTTAACCCTTTAACTGCATTTTTAATGGTGTAAGTTGTAACAGTTACTTGTTCTTGTATGTTTGTGTGGTCGTGTATAGCTGCCTTATAGTCTTCTTTGTTTTCTGACATCAAACTGGTATAGTGCTTTATCAATTCTTCTTCTTGTATTATTTGTATTTGCACTTTTTCACGTTTATCTGTTGTTAGCTTTAATCAATTTCCATGTCTCCGTATGAGAAAAAAAATGAGAAAAACGAACTCTAATAAGGAATCAAATTCCGAAATCCCATAGGGCAAAATCCATAAAAAGCATACATTTTGTATAGACAGTTGTAAAGTCAAAGCCATGAAAGTCAGTTAAGTCACGTGTGGGTTATTTATTATTACCCATGGTGTTAAAGATAACATGGGTTATAAATGTAAACCAGCTAAATAACCCATGGTGTCAAGGGTAACGTGGTTTATGATGTAAACTAGCTAGTAATAGCCCAGTTTACAGGTTAAAAACGAACTAGTAAAACGTCATATTACTATTGACTATTGGATAAATAAGCTGAAACGCTATTATAAGTAAGGATATTTGCAGGTTATCGTACGCCATATTCAAACTAACACAAACGAATTTATTAGAAGTAATGCAAACTGGCACCCCAATTTCCATATATACATAAAACGGAGTAGAACAGTTCTAAGAGGAAATCGATATAACCCACAACTAGAAGAGAAATCCGTTACGCTGTTGATAAAAGACTAAAATTTAAATGGGGCAACTAAAAATACAACCATTATTACATAGAGAAACATGGAATATGAGTAAGAAACGTAAATAAATAATGTCTTTTGACATGTTAAAGAAAGATGTCGCCAACGATACGCAAATGCAGAACATACAAATTATAATTGAGATAAAAGCTAGTAAAAAAATCAAATTTTTATTAAATTATACGTTTAATACTGACGCTGCTTCAATTTTTGATCAAACAATCGATAAAAATAGACCGAAAATTAATCTAAATTATATTATCGACGAATAGAAAAAAAATAATTATGAAACAAAACTTGAAAATAAACAGTATGCAAAGCAAATCAACAAGTATGCGTCCGAAAACGTCGGTTTAGAGTTGTAACAGAATATATATTTTTTATATTCGAATGCTTAACGTATTATACGTATATACCTCTTTAGCGGAAACATTAGCACATTGAGCGTTCATAAATAAGCCCGGAAAAAGCGTGAAAATGCAACGCAAGCAATAATAAGAGTAAACATTTAGTTTGAAAAGCTGTGCAGCCTACCACAGGGGAGAACTAATTTTGTATGTTATGCTAAGAGGAAGTAAGTTTCTTAATTTTAATCTGAGTGATTAGTGTTGTGTGTGACAAATTACATCCGCGACTTTCCTGTAACAGGCACGCGATTCTAACCTTGGATCTTGGCAGCATTACAGCGTCGGTAACCTTCAAGGGATTTGGCCCACCACAGCGGGTAGCTGCTCAACCCTTTTGAGCAACAAAACCTCGGCTCCGCAAGAGGCGGGTACTAAAACAATCGGGTGGCGCAAGCCGTCCGAACAATAGTGGCATAACACTTCGTTAAGGAGACATCCAGTTGCAGCAAGAAGCGGAGCACAATAGCCAAGTTGCGCTTTCGAGAAAACGAAAGATTCGACAGTGCCACCAACAATACTCTTCAGTACTGCCAAACATATAACACGAATCCGTGCGCATCCTTCTTTCTCCTAAGCTTCTTTCTCGTTGCGCGGACAATAACAAACAACGTTGCTATGTTACATGACCACAGATATAATCGATCCTTCGTAATTTCTAACACTGTCTTTGCCCTATGTACGACATATTCATTTACACCCTCTATATGTGAGTGTTCGTTAATTAATTCTTCACATTTCTAGAAGGCAAATGCCACACTTTAATTACCATTAATTGTTTTTTTATCATATGGCTTGTGGTAGGAAGCCTGGTGTCAAACTTGCAGGTTGCGCGAGCTCCTCTGACGTAACCTAACGACTGTCACCGAAATGACAACCGGGACCGACGGCTTAACATGCTCTCCGAGATACGGCTGGTTGCGATTTTAGTACCACTGTAGGTCAGACACCCATTCGAGTACCGACTGCCGCGAACATTGCTTAATCTCGAAACTGTTGGATCAGTCCTTGGAGCATGCGGCTATGCAACCAACAATATATTAAGGTTTAGCCAGCTTTTATACAGATAATTCTAGTACTGTTTCTGAAAATTTAAAATATAAGGGAAAAAATCTGATACACTTCTTGTGTGGTGTGTAATTCCTTCAGTTGGTGTGTTGCAACCATATGTGGGACGTGTAAGGGGCAAAGCAGTTACCGCCGTCCTTTGCACCCAAATATGCCTTCAAATATAATGTAGTAATAATAATAATAATTGCTTTTATTTATTTCTTTCACAATAAGGTATTATATATTTCCAAAATTGCATTGTTATTATTAATAACAATGCAATCTTGGGAAAAGTTTAGGTTAACCGCCTGCTCTTCAGTGTTTTTGCCTGACCTCTCATTATGTTATTATGCCAGAACAAGTCGGGACCACTTAGAAGCAAATGTTTTTATCACTGCCAACTTTGTAACTGAGTGATATAGTTATTAACGTCATTAGGCCGCTATATAGCAAATAACGGACGCGGTTGAATCTGAGGCGATAGCCGAGGTTTATAAGCAACCAAGTCCGTTATTTGCATATCGGCATGTGTAGTTTAAGATTTTTTGTAATGAAAAATTAGTAATTTAAAAAACAATTTTTTTAAATAAAAAAACGGTGCAGTATTACGAAAAGTTGTTATTACCTTAGCAACGCACACACATATAAACTGAAACTTTCGAGATCGCTTGCTGCTACGTACATAAGTGTTGCTAAGCGCGTAAGTACTACTTACGCCTCCAGGTCAATAAAGTAACAGTTCTTAAGATGTTTCTTGAAAAAGTTCTAAGAAAAAAATGTCTGTTTATTAATGTTGAAATTTAAAGTACAACTTGAATGATTACAAATTACCAAGTTTTTGTTCTTGTGGTTATTTTTATGCTTCAGTGGAATACGACCAAAATGTATAAAACACAATTATTAAAACAAATATTTTTAGACTCCGTAGTTGTTATTTTGCAAAAGAATGTGTTACTTTCTTCTTTCTCTCTACTTAAGATAACAGTTTTTAGTTAATTTCTTTACTGTATTTTCACTTATTCCACTTTTGGGGCATTGCATTGAAGTTAATTTTACTACTGACAGTATCATTTCTAAAATGCATTGACAATTTATTGCAATTATGTTACTCTAAATTTCTATGAAACTTACTGTATTTATTGTCAGCTTGGCTAACGTTACAACGCGTTGATTGTGTATACATTTAAAAACATTCAAATGTATTTGTCGACATTTACACAAAGTAGCTTTTAGTATTTAACAAATCATTTTTATTTTCCCGAACTTATAAATTTACATACCACTCCAACGCAAGAAAATTAATAGTCGGGAGACAACGAGAACCTAAAGAAAAACCTAAATTGAGTGAGAAAAAACAACCAAATTAAGTTTTTTGTTTTAAAGGTGAAAGCTTTCCATCCGCCGATGCTGATCATTAGCATATTTATGTGCCTCTGATAACTCTAAACTCCCTAGCTGCTTAATGCGTTTTAGGCAAAGTTTCTGAATGGGGCCATTGCCTTAAAAGCACAATTTTTCTATTTCGTGAGCAAGGGAACCTCATTACTGCCTATGTTAGTTCGGCGCTGCAAGTTTAAGCCAACCTGTGCCCTGCAAGATAATTTAATAAAGTTTGTTATGAAGTAAGAAGTACTTATGATACAAGTGCGAAGCAGTCATCACTACTTGTAGCATTTATAGCAGGTTTAATGTTAAAGTTTAGCGGTACATCACGGGTTTATAGCCCTGCGCTACAGCTGGAAAGTAAACTATGACTGCCAAAATATAGGCATACTAAGCACATAATCGCAATGCTTCTACCCTCTGTTTCTGCGAGCTTTCTCAGGCATGTCGTTAAAGGCAGGCCCAAACTGCGGAAAATTTGACGACTCCATCCAAGGGCCCATTGAAAATGAAAAATTATGCCCGGTTGTTGTGTATTAGCCCAGGAAGTGCACAAATTGATGTAGTTGATTAATGTAGGTGGGCATCTGTTCAAAGGAAAACAATTTATCTAGCGTAAGAAAGGGGTCCATCCCTTTTCATGTACTAAATGTTTGTTCGTCGTGGCCCCGGAAGTTTAATGATGTCCGGCCTCGACGTAATTTAATATTTCGTGTTCCTATGGCAGCAGGGAATCAAAATCAATCGCGCGATTAAACCGTTTTGGCTCCGGTGTAACTGCTCTGCTGCATCAAATTTTCGGGTGCTTCTAAAATCCCATCGAAATTCAATTAACCGCTGCTCACTGCTTTAGCAAACTGTGCATTTGTTGTCGACCATTCCGTTTTCATCACACAATTTGTTGCGTACTCGATGCGTTTCAGTGACAAACTCGTTATAACTTGGTAATTAACACTTAATTCAATTAAAACTGGATTATTGGAGTCCGAAGATGCAGATTATTTCGCAGTCAGTTCAGGCAAACAAGGATAAATTATAATTTAAGACCATTATCTCGAACAGTAAACCAATGGGGTGGTTAATAATATAACAATAATAATAATAATAACCTTCATTTATCAAAAATAAAACAAACTCTTTCCAAATCGTTAATAAACAGCAGATTATAGAAAATACAGTAGATAAGCAATTTTAAAGTAAAACGATAACGGAGTGAGTAAAATTATGTAATAAAACTGTTTAAAGTGAACAACAGGATAGTACACATTTTGTTATTTCTGATTCTTTATTACTAAATATCTGAGCTGAATTACATTTGACTAATTATTATATTCGTTTGTAGTCATATATATATATATATATACATATAACATAAAAAAAGCTTCTAACGAGTTTATAGCAGGAGGGTAATATTTTTTTTGACTTAGCAAATTCGAATAGGTTGTCTGTGACACTTTCTTATTTTTTACCAAAGTGCCTTGATATTAAAACAAGAATGTATCAGTATTTTAACAACTTTTTTCCACGACCGGGAGTAGGTTTCTATAGCATCAAAATTGTGACAGAAGTAAAACATTTACTCCCTAGAGACTAAATAAGACAAAAATTTCCCTAGGGAGTTTTCATTATGACTGACAGAACAATTATGTCAAATTCCAGGTTAGCAGGTTAGGTCCAAACTGGACACAAACTGACGCAAAACCTAACCTGCTAACCTCGAATTTGACATAATTGTGAGCTCTTGTCATAATGACTTACAGTGCCACCAACTTTAAAATTTACCATAGGCTACTAATTTTAAAATAATGGTAACTAAAATGTTAATAAATGTCGTTTAAAAAAACGGGTTTTCATTTTAAATCTTTCTGCAACGTGAAAAAAAAATAGTATATGCAACTCGGAGAGAATGCAATTTTGCTTCAGCGCAATTTCGGAAATTGTACCTCAGCAAAATAACGCATTTCTTTCCCTCATTGCATAATCTACTATTATTTAGAATACCACAACTACTAGTATTCCAAACTGACAATATATTTGTCGTTCAATAAAAAAAAAAGATATCATGCCTTAATGTTGCATGGGAGTGTCAGCCATCTTCTTCTTCTTCTTTAGCCACTAGACGTCCACTCCTGGACATAGGCCTCTTCCAATGATTTCCATGTCGATCTTTGCTGGGCGGTCTGGATCCAGTTCTTTCCAGCATGTCGTTGGATGTCGTCTCTCCACCTCGCCTGCGTGCGTCCGACACTTCTCTTCAATTCCCTTGGTCTCCATTGCATCAGGGCTATGGTCCATTTGGAGTTGTTTCTGGCCACGTGGCCCGCCCAACGCCACTTCAGTCTCGCTACCCTCTCGATGATGTCGCAGACTCCTGTTCTTCTCCTAATGTCCTCATTCCGTATCCTGTCTCTCAGTCTCACCCTAAGCATTGCTCTCTCCATCGCTCTTTGACAAACTCGGAGACGATTGGCACTCCTAGCTGTGAGTGTCATTGTTTCCAGTCCACATGTTGCTACTGGAAGGACGCATGCATCGTAGACCTTCCTTTTTAGATTTGTAGGAACGGTTGGTTGACGGAGGATGTAGCTGAGGTTCCCGAATGCCATCCAGGTGAGACCAATTCGCCGGGTGATCTCTGCTGTTTGGTTATCTTTTCCAAGTTGGATGTTATGTCCCAGATAATTGTATTCACTGACCACCTCTAGGGTGTGGTTCTCAATGGTTACTGTCATATCATCTGGACTCATGATTTTGGTTTTCTGAAGGTTCATTCTGAGACCCACAGCTTGCGAAGCGTCCTTGAGTTCTTGGATCATTATTGATAGTTCGCTTGAGTCATTGCTAAAAGGGACGATATCGCCCGCAAAGCGGAGGTGATTGAGACGCTTTCCGTCTATGCTGACGCCTTTCTGTTCCCAAGATAGACTCTTGAACACGTCCTCTAAAGCCAAGGTAAATAATTTCGGCGAAATTGTGTTCCCCTGCCTGACTCCCCTTCTCACGGAAACCTTTCCAGTGGTCCAGTCTTTATCGATTCTTACATGTAAGGCGGCATTCTCGTAAATGTAGCGAATCAGGTTGGTATATCTAGAATCAATGCGGGCATTGGACATCCCCTTCATCACTGTCCAGGTCTCGATCGAGTCAAACGCTTTCTGGTAGTCTATGAAGGCCATGTGAAGTGGGACGTTGTATTCCGTACATTTCTCTATTAGCGTGCGTACTGCTTGAATATGGTCAGTTGTGCTGAAACCCTTTCTGAACCCTGCCTGTTCGACTGGCTGGTAGAAGTCGAATTTCTGGCTCAGACGATTCGTTACGATTTTCGTTAACAGCTTGTAGAAGATAGATAGCAGACTGATGGGCCTATAGTTCTCCATGCTAGTGTTATCACCTTTTTTGTAGAGAAGAATCACTTCTGCATTCTTCCAGGAATCTGGAATCCTTCCCCCTTCGAGGCATTTATTTAGCAGAATTAGGAGTGCTTCTTTGAGTGTGTCTCCTCCAATTTTCAACATCTCGTGATCTGATCTTCTCCTGGAGCCTTACAATTTTTTAGTTGTTTCAGAGCTGCCTCCAGTTCGCTCGTATCGATGGGTTCCAATTCTTCTGACCCCACGTTCAAGATTGATTTTCGTGATTCGTCTTGCGGGTCTGTCACTGATTGGCTATAAAGCTTCCGATAAAAGTTCTCGGCCGTTTCTGCAATCTTGTCTCTTTCACTGACAACTTCTCCTTGGTCATTCTTTATTTTGTGGATGATCAGCTTGCCCCTAGATCGACTGGAACGAAGGATTCTCATGTTCGTATTTCTTCTGATGGTTTCCTCGATCAATCTTGTGTTTTGCGCTCTCTGGTCCCTTCTGATGGCCTTTTTCACTTTTTTGTTGAGGTCTTTGTATCTGGTTGAGTCTTTGTCGGTGTTTCTTCGCTCATCTATAAGTTGCTCTGTTTCAAGGCTGAATTTCCGACTCGGCCGTTTTTGAAGTACACTGACTTTTTTTACTGCTGTTCGAATACTGTTGGTAATTTTGGTTGACAGCTCGTTCAGTTCCATTTCTCGCAAAACTTCTGTTGGTTGTAGCTTCTTGTCTATGCATCGGTTAAACTCCCCTTCTTTTTCTCTCAGCTCGTTTATGGTGGGGCGATTCTTCTTTTCCACCCGAAGTTTTCTCTCGAGTTGTGTCTTCCATTTATGAAAAGGTGATAAGTGTATGCTATCCAGGTATTGCAGTAATATCGATGCTTAGCCGTTTATATGAAAGGGTGCTGTGAAACCGAATAGAAAAGGAATGTGGGAAAGAGGTAATTTAAGCGGCTTTCGTGGTGGGCGTTCGTGCCTGGACAACGTGTTTTGGTTTAAGGTAATTGTTTACAACAAAATCAGTACGGACCGTAAATTGCACCTTTAGTTTATTGAAATGGCCAGATAATAAATCCTTGGAAAGAATAAGAAGAGAGCACCATAAACTTTACAGTTGACAAAGCCTTAAAATAAAGAATAGTGCCTTAAAAGAATTTCCTGTAAACAAATGCCTAATACAGGGGTGCTGTATTTCTTTAACCCTGTTCAAAATTTATGTCAATCACCCAATAATAATACGGAAATAAAAATGTAAGACTATGGGCATGCAGATTAACGACAATACTACCTAAACCTTGCAGTTTGCAGACGTGCAAGTACTAATCACAGAAAACAAGAAAGACCTAGGAATATATGACCAGAACAGTGAGTATGGAAAGAGTAACCATGAATACGAATAAATCGCAATATAAGATGTGCATAGGAGGTAAGTCCAAAGATCTGCATATTGGAAGTAATGAGAAAATTAGAGTTTCTGACAGTTATAACTATTTGGGAGTGAAAATAGAAAACTCTGGTCGGGACGCAAAGTAAATAAGACAGACGGTGTCACAGGTAAGAAGGACACTAAACTGACTAATTGGTATTTGGTGAGTATAGAGCTATGCAAAAAATAAGCTGTAACATACAAAAGGCTGTAGTGAAAAGCTTAACACTATACGCAGCCGAAGCATAGAGGTGGACAGAAGCAGATAAAAACGGTTAGCAGCAATGGAAATGGAAGTACTACGGAGAGTGCGCCGTATATCAAAAATGGAACGAGAATCCAATTAAATTGTTAAATATATGATGAACCTAAAAGAACCATTCCTGATGATGTAAAACGACGTCAATTCATTTGGTACGGCCATGCTCAAAGAATAGAAGTCCTTCAAAAGAGCATGGTTATCGGTGACACTCCAACGGAGAAAACCTGATAGACCAGGAAGGGCTTGGGGTGATAATAACAGAAGAGCGATAAACGAAAAAAACTAGTGGACGATGAACGACAGGAAGAAGAAGATTGAGAAAGTCTAGAAGGCCTCTATGAAACCGTTTATAGAGGATCCGGCATAAAGTATTTCTCTACTTGTTTTGATAATAACCTTGATTCCATATTCGGAAGCAGCATAATTATTATATCATGATAAAGAAGAAAGATGGGTGACTTATTTAGCCTAGTTATAGAACATGGTATCTTTAAGATAACTACCAATTGCTTGCATGTAATCTTCTGTCTATTTTACTACGTTTGCCATTACTATCCGCTTGTTCAACTCTGAAATTGCATGGGAAATCTCATATAAACATGACCTTTAAAATAGCCCCAGAGAGAAAATTCGGGGGTTCGAGATAGCATTAAAATGTGTTAAAAAGATCCGAGTTCGAAATGTAGATTAAAAAATAGCAGATATATTAAGGATATTATGTTTTACACCTAGACGAGGTAAATCTTCTATATTTCTTCTTTATGGTAATGTAATTGTTATTTTGTGCAGTAATATATAATAAAAGTTATTAGAAAGGCAAATGGGGAAATATATGAATCATAATTATGAATGGATAACCATTATTACGTATTGCATCTTAATCCTGAGAATGTTAGTAAAATCTTACAAAATATTGACTAAAACACATGATTTTTCAAATACTTTGAAGCACGATATATTTATCATAGTCTAAGCTGTCGAAGGTAACTTAATTCTGTTAATTGTATTTCCTAATCCGTAGCTTTTTGCACATAAATAATGTGATAGAATTTGAACGACTCCAGGTCAGTTTACAATTTTCACCTGACCTTCATCGTACGGAAACTTGCTATATGATCAACATCCCAGCGACGCGCGAGTCCTCAAGCCTCGAGCTACGTGAATTCTTTCATGGTTTAGATAGTGAGGACCAGAAGCGTAAGAAGAAGATTCCAGACCTGTTGGAAACAGTTCTACTTGGAGAAGCCAGCAGCTCCCTAGACACTCTGGACCTCAGGCCCTCTGTGGGCAACCGCTTGCAGTCATAAAAGGCAGTCGAACCCGAAGCCGTGGCTTAATACTGCCAAGGCAGTTTCCGTCACAGTCCACATCCGAATAAGCGTTTTTCTCCAGCAAAATGGAACCGCCACACCGATCCGGACCTTGCCTTACCTTAAAAGGCAAGCCGCCGCCGGCGCCGGTCCGAGATGCAGGTCGACAGACTTACTAGTAAAAGTCTCCCAGAGTCTTAACTACTCTCCTGAACCTAAACCTTTCCCTCTGGATCGCAGATCTTCGGTACCAGAGAATACCTCCAGAACAAGCATAGTCTAATCTCCCGCTCGCCAATGTAACTACCGGGAAATTCATCTAAAAGCAGGTTCTGAACTTTCTGTCTGCCCTGCTGATTTTCGGTGCCAGAAGAAGCTACCCCTAAAAATTCGCTCCCTTGTTACCCTTCTCGTCGCCGATCTGGGTAGCGAAGGTTGACATGCTCTCCTGCAGCCAGCCTCCATAAAACTCAGTAAATACGCCGTCAAGAAGAAACTTTCAAGCGTTTCGCAAATGAACAAGAGGCGATAAGCACCTTCCTGGTAAACTACCAGAGTAGTTAGTTAGAAACGTGGCTTACGTAGCACGGGGCATTCTTCTAAGCACCGGCGAGATCCTGCGACGAAATTACAGTTCCGACGGCGAATCCAAAAATGTCCGGCGATGGCCGGAGACCCAGGAAGGCCTGACTTTTTCAAAGATAAATTTTAATCAGTGTGTAGCTCGCTGAACAGCACACAAGTAGGCGTCCGACGCACTGTGGCACTCACACTATACCCTTCTCACCTGAAGGCGTCTAAGGGCTAATTGCTCCTAAATGTAATATGAACAAATAGACCCAAGCCGCCATTTAATCTTGTAAGTTTAAAATTTGGGCCCAGGCTGCACAGAGCAGAGTTGCACTAGAACCGCAAAAACCAGCTAGTTCCTCGAGCCATCAGCGATATCGTGTCACACGGGCTACAGACTCGCTAGGGCGCTTGACCGGCGCGGCGTTCCCGACTCAAATTTGTGTTTCTTTTAATTGCACTGCATATGCCATCTATGACTAGGTTTATTTACAAGAATGTCATGTAGGATGAAAACATTATATATAATCTTTCTAAAAGGTTCTGAATCCAATCACTCGTACCAGTCTACAAACGTTTGGTTTTTGGGCTACTTCAAAGGTACTAATTTTATAATTTGTCATTACACCTATGCATCCCTAGCATTGATTTAAATGTTTTTTAATCATAAAGATGAAAAAATATGTATTTTTTCTTAGAACATTATTGAATATTTTCAATGTTATTATTATATATCAGCAATTTAATATTGTATCTTGTTCATTCTTCGATTGGAGGTTTATTCTACCTATATATCCTTCTCAATCGGCCGAAAAAGAAATTTAGATCTGTACACAGCTATACCATGATTTTATACATATCTCTCTATTCAAAATTGAATTCAAAGTTGCTGAAAGTAGAACCGATTGAACACAAAATACAAGGTTGTGTAAATAGAATGCAAGTTAAAATATTATACTCGGAAGAGTATCCAAAGCGAGGCAGGGAGAACCCTAAGGAAGAGATGTCCAAAAAGCGAATTGGGTAGAATACATGTATTCTCAGAAGACAAAAGCTAGTGCAAGGTACTATAGAATACAACATTGCCAAGATAACTTAAGAAAACCTTACACCAAAATATAGCTTTAAGGATTAAGCAAGTAAGTACGAGGCTGTCACGAAATACATCGATATCATTAAAATGAAATTGTCATCGTCGTTAGCCCTACTAGTAGGTATCCCACTATTGGACCATCACCTTTTTGTCCTGGAAGGGACCTTCAAATGTAGTAAGAAATATTAATTAATTCATAATCTTTAGTATCTCTGCTGTCTCACGAACCATTGATACTGCACGGAAAATGCAACGGAGGTAATAGATTGCATACGAGTTGCATTATGCTCCCTTACATTCCAGTACACAACACGTTTAACAAATCTTCATTTACCTTACAGCCAGTTTAACTAATGGGTTCAAACTACGGGCAGATTTGAACCCATCTTCACCTAGTTGCTAAGCAGATGCTTACTGATTTAACCACCCAGTTCATCCAGAAATGTTAACCATGTAAAAGTACGCATTTGCGAACAAATAAATTTTTAAATATTGCCACAATTCTTTATTGTACGAGTATAATTTTTTTAACGTCTAGTATTTTATTCTTAGCATATTATACAACACATATCCAACAATGCATTTCAGTAATATTAAAAATTCAACACAAGTTACACTAAAAAGTTGTCGTTGTCTGTTATGAAGTTCTTTCCCCAAAATTATATGTTTAAAAGTCCAAGAAAAAAGGAAATGACTCTGTCAATCGAGTAGGTAGATCACGTAAAAGGCATGAGAGATTTCATAAAATAGTGGGCCTCTATTACAAAGTCGTGACAGGAATTGGAATATTAAAACAGATTTTTCAGAACGTGACTTTTCTGAGAAAGGAAAGTTCATTAAGTCGAGGTATTCAACTATTAGGATTTATAATTTGTAGCACTCTCCTGTCCTTAATCTGTACATGACACTTATGCTCCATTTGCCACAAGGATTAAAAATTCTCGCCCCACAACGCATCTTACTAATAATCTTGCACATTTCGTAACTTGACTTCCATGTCGTGCTACTGAGAATAACATTTCCACAAAAAGGATAAAGCAGAATTATCTACTTTCCCGCACATTGGCGTGTCAGTATCAAATAAAGCCAAAATAAGAAATACATCTACGTCTGCAAAAGTATAATTTAATTACGTTACGCAAAACTAGTCTTGCTGAGAACACTATTTCGGCAATAATCTATTTAACCGAATCTCAAGATCATCCTGACCTTTTCGAAAGGTTAAAGCTGCGTTTCTCTCAATCCCAATGTAACGATCGCAATTCACACTGGCATTTTTACGCAATACAAAAGGTTTTGAAAGGGCACTATTTTATTTCGAATACGCAGCTCCAAACCCTTTTTTAATACCAAGCCAGCTACGGGCTTTTTATTCGGAAACGTCGAAGAATCGTTATTTAAACCTGACGCACAAATTAACTGCGTTGTCTCCTAAGTAATTAGGAATTCCCTCCCTCTTTTTCCAATAAATTTTACAGAGAATAAATTAGGAAAATAACTTGCTTTAGAACTATGCAATAATCTACTGGGAAAGATTAAAAACTAGTTCCTGGGCGGTCGCAAAGTCAAATTGGAACTTGTTCTAAATCAGTGATTTTCCCGTCAGGGCTGTATCCCCGAAAGAGGGTTAAATAGCCACACTTAATCCGGCTTTGACCCCACTTTAAAATTAATTTGCTAATTGGAGTTTTTGAACGTCTACCCGTTTTATTGATAGGTTTATGCTCCAACAGCCAAGGCGAAGCTATTACATTTCGTCGAATAAAATGTCCTGTTTGCTTCCTGCGTACGCGTTTCCTTCATTTGCCTTCATGCTTTTTTCAGAGAGCAGAATTTATCCTAGTTGCCTTAATTGCTTCCTTGTTCCATTTCATGACTTCTTTTGTACAAGAGTTCCTTAATTAATGAACACGAATAAAGTTTAAAGCTAAACATTGCGAAACATTACTTTTGTGCGCTCTTTCAATCTTTGCAGAACGTTTGTCTTTTAATTTTCAATATTTGCCTTTGAAAATTGCTGTGACAAGCCTGATAGAGGTTTGCAGTTTGCTCAAATAGTTTGCTGTCCAACTTTCACAATCGTGACCAGGAAAACATTCCTTAAGGATTAAATCCGTTTGCTCTATCTTGTTTGGAGTGGTCAGTTTGGAAGTCATTAGGGGACGATTTAAATTCAGCCATTTTGCGTCCTTGGTCGCCGGCCCTAATTCGGGTTGTTGGAATTTGAACATGTTTGTGAGGATCGAATTGCTCAGAGCTGTGACAAGTCTTTCGGTGACTTGCTGCGTTTCAGCAATTAAACTAATTGGCATAAATAGCGTTGATAATGACCTCTACACGTGTGCACTGCTGTAAAATAAGTTGGTTACTTTAGATTTTTCGTGTTTGAATTTATATATAAGGGATCATCTATTTGCGTTAATAAATAGTATCCATATTAAATAGAAGTAGTTGGGGGTTACACACATTTACTACTATTAAATTTACGTATTTTAAAGTCATTGAAGTTGCAGTGACTTCCCAATGCCGTAAGCGTGTCTAGATGAACTATCTACACTATCGGTCACTATTAATTACACACCATTTTCTAAACATCTTTGCCTAATGAAATGTTTTGATAAGATACTGCTACTGAAAATTTTTCGTTAAGTAAAATGTTATATTTAAAACAGATAAATGTGAATTTTTGTTAAAATCTATATACAATTTATCTACTGGATTTTATATTTCTTTATTTCTTATTTTTATAGTTTTGTTCCGACAATAATTTCCCTATATTCATTGGCAAATGATATTAACTGCTGATTGAATGGAAAATATTCAGTAATGCGCGGTCAATAATTAAATTATATATTTTTCTTAAATCTACCAAATTAATCGAATGTATTGGAGTTAACTTTTATAACTGTTCTTATTCTATTTCTAAAGCTTCAAGCCAAGTTCATCATAGTTGGTGTTTTGAAAAAACTTAGCCATTTGTTCTCCCATTTTCTGTTTTATTTATTTTAGTGCACTTTTTATATCCGGCTCCGACGTTGTAATACTGTTATATCTCATTTTACAGATCTATAAATTTTCGTACCAATCTTCAGTGAGAGCATGAAGGGATCGTAATACCGTGCACTTACAATAATTATCCAAAAACTAGAAATATGACTGAAAGTATTATGACACAATGAAAAATAGAAAATTGATTAAAATTCAAAGTAAACCTATAATACAATAATCTGGTAGTTTCCGTTTAAGAAAATATTACTTTCAGTTAATGCTAACTAATAGTATCTCATTTCGCCATAGACAGAACAAGTTAGGACATTCATAAATACCATTAAAATGTAATGAAAGTATATGTAAATGTAACAGAACAAATATTATTACCTTTCTAGTATTTTAGATTGAATTTATTTTTTCCTAATTTAGTAGAACTTAACGTGGTAGTATTTAGTGATATAAACAGAAGAAGTTTTACCTAGATTTAGCTTTCCAGCAGCTCTTTGAATATTTGTCTATACATCTGTGTGTAATAAGCAAATGTCATTGACTAGTATGGTTGGTACCTGAGCTATGCCGATATTGAAACGGAAATTTGGCTTTCCTAGCTCAACCTAGCTCAACAAAAAGTGCCAGTCCGACCTAGTGCAGTAAAGCTTAATTTCGCGGGAATTTTCAACTTAACCATCTTTCGCGGGGAAATTTTCATTAGCCGGCGGGCCTTGCCCCAAGCGGGATGTGGGTGAACGGCTTCGAGTGCATCGTACATAATTGCCTACATTAAAACAAATAGAACCTTATAATGCTTGTAAGTGCCACAAGACAGCATTTTTACGTCCATAAAACGCCATTTTCATCGTGTACAAAGCAGGTAACCAAATTGCGACATACCTAAAGGTATATTTGAGATGTTCCAACAGGTTCGTGACGTGAGCCTGTCGAGTGGCGTCAGAGCCAACGGCTACACTACACTACTATCGTGCGGGACTATTCAAGTTTTGGATGACGCAACCCAGGACGGGGCCAGTATGTGCCGCAGCAGTCCGCATACTTTGTGGATATGCAATAATCTGATACCTAAGTGAAATGTCTGCAGTTACGCTATAAGTGTTTGCGTTCAACTGTGAGAAGCTTTGGTAGGAGTGGAGGAATGCGCTTACGTACGTGAATTATGCCAGGTTTTAATGTATGCAAGCATACACAGGGCCGTGTTCAGGCAGTACCGGGTTTAGGTATTTTAACGTTTGTGCCTTTGAAAACAATTAGGCACTTGGGCGTTATTTTTAATATTATTTAATGTATCAGTCATAGGTAATCACACTAATTTATTTGACTGGTAAATGCGCCTAGAACTAAGCTATATCGCTCGTAGTTTGATGTCATTAATTAATTCACATTGTGTGCGTCCGTACTGGTAATTTATTTTAAGGTTTGAGCTCATTCCCTTTTGGTTTTTTTTTGTAATTTTATATAGGTTTTAGAATCAATACATTTGTATAAGTAAATGGGCTTTATTGTGCATCGTTTGAAGTCAGTTTCAATCAAAGAATACTACAGGTGCAGACAAGATTTCTGTTGCTGGCAAATAGTGATCGTTTGTAACCACGACCGGGTATTTAAGAGTTTCATGGATACTGAGCTAGCTAAGTAAACAAGGACTGTAAATAATAATTATTAATTGTAATCTCAAAAAAATCACCTTCCCATATTTCTTCAGAGCTTCACGTGTCAGGGTCCCTAGATAACGAAAAACATGTTTCCTCAATTCTATCTGTTTGTCTGTGTGCCTGGTTGTCTGCCTCTTCCCGGTATGACTCAAAAACTATTTATCGGAGGAAAACGTTACTTCGCATGCGATTATATATGTATCTACTTGGCATGATACCGAGAAAATTTCAGACAAATATATACAGGGTAAGCTTCTAAATTTTATACTTAATTTTGCTTTAACTGAGAAATGGATAAAATTAATAATTTTCAAATAGCTCAGACTTTATTCTTGGCGAAAATAGCGAATAGATGGTAAATGTAGTAAATGAGAGAAAAAGGGTCAGCAGCAAATGCGTTCTATGTAAGCCAGCCTCAACGCACTGACGTGAGAGGTGCTCCGTGGACTTGCGGGATATTGCCAAACGTTTAGATCGTATTATCAGGCGCTGAGGTTCGAATCCGACCCGTAACGGTTTTTTTATTTGAATATTGACGTAATTTGTATTGCCAAGTGTTTCTTTTTGCTGTTTGAATATTATTAGGAACGTGAAGACGTTTTTACGTCTAGTTTCCTTTGTTTTTTAAAATTATGTAGTATCAAAACGTCGACTGAGTAAAGCCCTTTACAGATTTGTTTTATGTTGCAATTATTGTTAAAGTCAAAGAGTTTTTTGTTTTACACCCAAGTAACTAGCATTACTCTGTTAATTTCATTCATCTTTACTATATGATCCTTAAGGTCGTTTCCTAATTTTTCTTCTAATGTAACCTATTTCACATTTTATACCGTTGAAAACAGATTAAAGCTGGCTTTCGAAATATACGACAATAAAATATAGGTTTCCATTAAAAAAACAATTGGATGTATTTATATTTAAAAAATGATATAAAAATCTGAAAATGACTTATATACGGATGGAAATTTTAATCGCTACACTCCATTGATATTTTTCGCGAAAACAAATATTAACACAGTTATCGAATTTATGTATTATTTCACTTCCACACTGTATAAGTGTATACAATTTCTACGTCCCCTCCCAGATTGCTTTAGACGAGAACACATACGCTTTCAGCATAAACAGTGTAACAGACCATGATGAACAACGTCTACACAGTGAAATGCTTTTTTGCTAAATATTATCTTCGTGTACTTCCAAATTCAACATAAGAGCTAATGTGAGTGCTTGTATTTCATCAGTGTATAACAAAAAGTAACTAAGATTATATTCGAAACAGACCGAACACACATCTTGCGGTTCAAATTCAACCAAGGAATACCTTCTCTACCTCATTTATGGCCATTGTAAAATCAATCCTGTGCTAATATGGTGCAAAACATTTGAACTTTGCACAAGTCGCGACCTCGGCGATCGTAATGGAATTCAAATTGTAGAAGATCTCAAAATGGTTGCAGTCGGATCAATAGAAATGAAATTTTATCGAGCATTTTATTACGACGTAGCTATTTGAAAAATTCCGACGTTATAACACTAGCTGAAATTGCATTGTAATGTGAAAATTGTCTGAAACATCGTCCTTGGACCTTATATTGTAGATCTAATGAAATAACATAAATAATTATAATCAGGCTTTTGTAATCAATGAACGAATAAATGTAGATCTAATGATTACCGCAGGACCAAAGCCGCATTCAATATAACCTAATCTCCAATCTGCAATATGTTACCCCTAAATTAACCATAAAAATTCAGAAGTCGTGTATGATTTCGCCCCTGGTATCGTTGAATTCGAGCAAAATTAGTTTTATTGGTACTGAAAATATTGGAAACTACTCTAATAACAAATTTAGAAAATGTGATAGTGGTATAATTATGTTCCAAATAATTTTATGATTTGCTTCACTCAACAGTCTCTTCTAAATATCATCTTGCGATCAACAAGTTCCGTAACCGGCGGAATTAGCCGAGATTAAACCAGAACATTCGGAAACCACTGAGAAGATTTAGGTGCTCATAAAATTAATTGTAGATATCGAATGAAGCTATCGCAAACGCATCAATAATAATTTTCCAGTTGTTACCTCGCTTCCACATTTGTTCTCAGAAAGCAGCTCGAGTAACAGAAGATGCGGTTACTGCAGACTTAATTGAAAGAGTAACTGAATTGGACGAGTTCCTGTTATCAGTTCTTACTTAAACCCGAAAAAATAATTGAGGATTTACCAATAGCTAATCAATCTTTGTTGCCCGCGCCCCAAACATCTGTGTTTGAAATAGTCAGAGTTCGAGAGGTTATATTTCAGCTTTTGTGACAACGCACGGAAGATATCTTCTACAACGCTGTACCTAATAAATTATTGCCCCTCTTTCCTATCTATTTCGCTTTGCTGCGGTCTCCATTGTTGCTGATGTCAACTTACAAATGCCGCGGAGTAGAATTTTGGAAAATCTGAACTGGGGCAGAGGAGGCAGGCGAAATTGGCAAATTCTAAGCGAGTTTTGTTATTTTTATCGTTAATCTTATCGCTTTAATCTGGAGCAATTGGAAGCTGAAATGGCACAACTGTAAGACACAACGGAGATAATTATCGATATTCCGTAAAACTCTTAAGTTTCTTGTTTGCAGGCTTAACTCTATCATTGCTAATTCCTGTAAACGTGATTTGATTCCGGGGATCCGGGATTTGTCTGCGCGAGCCCCGCGCTGCATAAAACATGGCGTTTCAAACGTTGTTAGCTTTAAAATCGCTGCACGTTTCACTACTCCATCATATCATTTTATGGATAATGGACACAGACATTCAAATATCCGAAATTGGGGATTTTCCCTGTGTCTTTCATTTCGGAAATTATTTTTGCGTTATGCGGCCGAACATGTGCGGACGAGCCAAATATCCGGAGCCATAAAATTCTATCGCTCCAGTTCGACGACCTATCGATGCTAGATCAAATCCCGAACCTTTTATTGGGTCATTATTAATTCAGGAAATGTTTTGCATTAATGGCAGGTGAAGAGGGTACCGCTCCAAGTTATTTTTGCCTTTTTCCGGGGCTGCCAAGAATATGTGCGAAAAAGTCACTGGTGACAATCGATAGGAAGTCGCAACGAAACGTCCGCGTCCAGTCAATAAACGTGTAACCAACCGAGCAAAAAAACCGCATTAATAATTAAACATAGATAAACTCCCCTCTTAAATGATGTTCCGTTGTATCAAGCAGTCGGCTTTAGAGACAGTTGTCCCAAGCGTCTGTTTTTGGAAGTGACATTTGGTCTCCCGAGAAAATGTTAAGCGGATGGAACTTAATAACAGTAGCCTCAATAACTTTCATCTCTAATGGATATTACTGAAAAATTCTTTCTTTAATACATTTTAGAATAGTAACTCTAAAGATTATTGTAGTTATACGGTACGCTTCATGTAGTAGGTAAAGTGGACGTTTTCGTGAAGTGGCGTAAAAATTACACATGAAAATTGAGTCTGATATCCGTTTCAGTTTTAGATATTATATATATATGTCGCAGGCAGGCGTTTCGTATAATCCGTCTCTCTGCAAAATTTCTAGTAATTTTGCAAAGCGCCGGTATTTTGGACAAACATCCAATATTTTTCAAATTATCGGCTGAATGTTAGTCATTTTGCAAAATGTTTTCCTGCTACTAAGCAAAGTGAACAAATACGACTAAATGTGCAGGTAATATTTAAATTTATAAAACATAATAAAAATAATTGCTACGAACAAAGTTGGTTTAAAGCCTAAATGCACATTTTGTTCTTTTAAAAGTTGATTACCCTAAAACCTACCTTGTTGTAGATAGTTTTCTCTTATATAATTGTTCACTCGGCTAGCTTAATACTACTCTCATTCTGCAGGATAACTGTTGTATGAAACATGACAATATACTGCAGTCTAATACAATGCACTTTAAAAATTAAATAAAAAAATTATTCGGCAGATAATATTTTTATTTTATTAATATAAACAAATGAAACCTTCAAATGACAATTATCATATTTGTTCTTTAATCCAATATTATTCCATAAACTATTAAAGTAATGGTTAATGTTTATTTTGGAACTTGCTGGTACTTCTGACAATTCAATTAAGTTTACAAAACCATTCTTAATTTATAAATGTAAATTAAACGAATTTAGAAATTTCTATAGACTTTTTTAATCTTTTGAATTTATATTGTTCATAGCTCAGTACTGAGAATTTATTTTAAATAGACTCACTTTGCGTTTTTCACTTTTGTTGCGACGTGTCTGCGATCCTCTCTGCTAGAAATTGCCCCTGGGACTCTCTTGGCTATGCAGGTTCGGTGTTGATATCTTCAAAATATGACAGTTCTTTTATGTAGATAACGTACACTAATAGTCATTTTTAACAATGTTTTAAATGGATTCTAACCAAAGTTCATCAGTTTTACTTTTAATTCTGGAAGAATATTTTAATAGCTGTCAAAATTTTCTTAAATTTTCTACCCGCCAGGTTCTCTCTTTTTTAAACAAAAACAATTGGTTATTCGTTCTCCTGGCGCTCTTTTACAGAAGGAACGTTTATTAATTACCAATTACCAATTAAATCAATTTATTTAAAATTTTGACAAAAGTATTTTTTTAAGGTTAGCAATATTTATGTATAATTTTTAAACGTTTTTGAAGTTTTTCTGATTATAAAGAAACCGCCACACTTACAAAGGTAAGTTACACTTCAGCACGTTGCAACATTCTGCAATGCATCTCATGTAAACAATAAACAATTTTAAACAGTTCAAACCACTTGCTTTGTGCCTAATTACCCATTCTATTGTTAATTGAGCTTCAAAAACAGTGCATTAAATGAACATTATTCATATCGATACTGATTTATATTATATTAATTGACTTTCTCTAATTTTTGCAGGTGTTATACCAATCTTGGATAGTTTTAGGTGATTCAACTTTTTACAGAATATATTTTTTTACCATGTTAATATCATAGCAGTATCAAGTGTTTTATTTGGTTCAAATAGCATTCAATCACTAATACTATAAATACTACAAAGTAAAAAGGTCTTTTCAAAAACTTCTAAAGTAAAAAATGCAAAAAAATATCGTTCAATAATACAAATTAATACAAAGTAATAATCCTCTTTAAACTGTACAAATGGATTTTAAATTACAGTGAAAAGTTTAAGTCTTAAATTGTCTTCATAATTTCCGTTATCCTACATGCGGCTAAGACAATTATTGATACAACCGCGGATACAACAGTTCAATCAGCATCCTTGTTCGAAAATCAAACGAAATGTAGTCAAACAACTCATTGATGCAAGCTGAGCTGTAGCGTAAAGCTAAGCTTGCACCCTGCATACATGCAAGTTGTATCTATATAACACTCATGAGAATGCAAGTAGTTTCGTTAGAGACCTTGCTTTCTTTCGTGATCAAAGTTTACTTTTATGATTAAAATGCTGTTTCGAGCTTAGTTCTGACATCCAGGTTACCTTGTCCTCATTTCATGTCAGTATCAGAGCTCCGATGTATTTATGTGTAATGTGTTTATGAGTGTTGAAATGAAAGTGTTAAATGCTTTTAAAAACAGAAACCGTCGTAAAACAATATTAGTCACCTATCTTACATAGTATGCATTTTTTTGGTGTTACAGTGTTTTTGTGGTTTGATAGAAAAATTTGTATATCCCTGTCCTTCAAAATTCGATTGACAAGGAATTGCTTGTCTCAAACTAAGTGTGTTTTGCAAAATAGCTTCTAGTAGAGCTCGCCAGATGGTTGAATCTTACCATGAGGAAAACAATTCTTTACTAATTCTGTACACTCCGTTTCTGTACTTTAAAGCTTTTTCCAAGGCATTTTGAACATTTAGTGGTCCACAGTCTACTTTAGGTATTATAACAATAGCAGATGATCCAATTTCAATAGTTTTGAAGTTTTTGCTTAACGAATCATTTTTCTACTGCTTGGTTTGACCCTCCATATGCTGCCCTTCTTTGTCTATTGATAGTTTTCTCTTGGTTACACAGAAAACATAATTCGCCCTCACTATTGTCACCACATCCACAACTAGCAGTATCTAACCGACACTAACCATTGTCACACACTCTTACATCTTATTGATAAACATTTTCTAAATTTCTCAAAGAACAGCTTGACGTACCGGGGTTGTCAACCATGGAAAATGGAAAATCCTTAGTGCACCTGCGTACAGTATTCATTTGTTTATTTAGCCTAGTATCAGTAAGGCATTTTATAAAATTGCCGTAATTCAGCCGTCACTTTGCAAAATATTCGATATTTGTTCAAAATGTGGGCATTTTGCAAGATGACCAGACATTTTGCAAAAATAGGAATTATGCGAAACGCCTGGGACATATACATTATACAAATGCACAAATAAATTTAAGACGTATAAAGATATGGAGTAGAAAATTAGTACGCTCTGGGTTTATACTTTTTATAGTAA
The DNA here is from genome assembly GCA_940337035.1 of Agriotes lineatus. Lineage (NCBI taxonomy): Eukaryota > Metazoa > Arthropoda > Insecta > Coleoptera > Elateridae > Agriotes > Agriotes lineatus. Next base: position 33,600 of record CALNHX010004874.1, on the reverse strand, counting down.
CTAATTTATATTCTGCTGTTGAGTAGTAATTTTATTTGAAAAACAATGCTTCAACTTCATTTCACTTTGCCAGGTTTCATTTTTTGTTGGCATATAAGTAAGTCACGACCTAGTATGACAATTTAACGAAAATAATTTTTCCTTCGATCGTGTCAAAATGACAACTTTTTGCACAGTTTCTAGTGTCAAAAGTGACGTTTGTAGCACTCTTAATATTAGCGCCCGAATTACCTCTTTTCTGCACGTTGCCATTGGTGACATGTTTTAATACTATATTAAAACACGCTTTGCCGTAAATTTCAATGTCAACATAACCCAGAATATCTAACACAATGTGACGGAAAAAATGTCACCGAACTAAGTTTCTATATTTCTGTTACGATCGTAGAAAAAATTGCGTATGATACACGTGTATAAGTGCCATTAAAGCACTAGCGACACTAAGAGCACTACGCACGTGCTTTAAAGACGTACTATACACTAGTATCATAATATACTATTCAAAGTATTGTCAGATTTTATAGGTACGTATAAATAAATAGTGTTTCGGCTATAGCTTATAGTACAACAAATGCAATATTTTTAAGCTATTTTTTGAAATTTCAACCCCAGTTTCAGAGTTGTAGCCAAAAGTTGTTTTGAAATCTGCTTTACAAGCTCTACGGATAGTATTTATTTAGAACGGTGTCGGATTAAAAATGTCAAACCCCTTCCTATCTCAACACAACATTGTTGATAGCTTTTTGTAAAACAGCGTTACGCTATTGAAACGGGGTTTGACCTCGCTCCACTTGTGTTTACTGACAGTAGTTAGTATTTTCATATATAGCATTTGGTTGGCTTATTTGATTTAAATGCGCTTGTGGGATTTCGTGCATTCGACAGAACAACCCGTGGTACTTAGTGTGCAGTTTTTTGGGCGATGTCACCAGTTATCGTTTTGAAGCGGAAGAGAAACATTGAGCGCAACACACTCGTGAAAGAGAAGTATAATTGGTGGTGTAATACTTGAAGTGGGTAGTTCGCTTATTTGCACTGCTGAATTATAGTAACGCCCCAAAAAAGTGCATTTAGTGCGAGGCGGTGAAATAACTTTCCAGATTGAAGAGAGTGTTTTCAATCCAGGTCGTAGTTTCGTGGACCTTGAAGATAACCACTTGACATACAAGCTGGAAGGCTCGCTGAGCAAATCGGGGCACCGTGGAAATGCCTAAACCAGGTGGATTTGAATACCTACATATAATCGTAAAAGTTGGCACGTTTTATCTTTTCGGTAAAACCGTAAGAATCGCGGTTTGCATCATATTGCTATATATTGAGTCTCAAACCCGTGAGGCTATTTAGAGGCACGCCTAAGCCATTTCTGCGCCACGTCAAATGGTAGATTTGACCTGCAGTATCAGTACGAGGCGCAGAAAAACAGTGCGCAAAGGCGGACTTGCATGCACTTTAATATTTGCGTATCAAGGATAGTTACGTTTGTGTCTGTTTAATGTTATTTAAGTGTAAATGTATTTCAGATACAGTTACTCTGTTATTATTTGACTTGTAAATGCGTGTAGAAAAGAGCTGATGCGTGTTGATTATACATTCTTAGTTAACACAGTTGTGTTTAGGAGTGGCCGTTTATGGTAGGGGTTAATTCCATTTTTCGTTACTGTGTTATATATGTAACGTCAATATATATTTATGTTACACTAAATGTGAGCAAATTTGGTTTCATTAAGGTAGACGTTTGGAGTATGCTTTTCTAGTTGTTGCGAGCCAGATTAGGTCAACTTGCGGAACTTTGTTGATGATTTCTCCGTCACCACGACTGAAATAGTAGTAAGACATATTTTATTGCAAATTGAAGTAGCCAGGTAAACAAACAAGGTATACAGTGACGTCCCGTTAAAATAGTCCGGATTACATAATTTACAAGCTTTCTGCTCAATATAAGTCTAATTTCCTTTCTTTTTGCCATTTTGAAGGCATACCGCGATATAAAGTGACTGAGTCTTACTACAGCATTAAGGATCATAATGAGCACTCTGGCTTCTTTCGTATTTTCTTAAAAGTTATTCTAGTATTCAATTCACATGTCGGCTTCTAAGAAAAGTAAATTTCAGTCAAGCTGTTGCGAAAAACTTTATTGATCAAAATTGATCAAAGAAAAATCTCTGAAGTTGACACACTACCACTAATATTCATACTAGATAAACACCTAAAGATAATTTGAAAAGAACTTAAATGCGTTAAATAAGACATCCTTAAATTACGAAAGACGCAACTTAAAGCACAAGAAAACATTGCAAATGTTATATCAAAAAACTCTCAAACAAACTCCAGTGTAGGATATGTAGCTTCTATAATATAATGTAAATAAAGAATCCCAGAGAAAGGGTAGAACAATATCAGATAGGGTTATAATCACCGACATCTACTGCAAGCGATGACGAAATTGAACAACAGTATCAAAGATTATTCCGAATACAGTTGAGTTGATAAGCAAAGGAAGAACATTGAAGGAGAATTGCATGAATATAAAATACTCTATAGTAAACTCCTTCCTCCTGAAATAACACCTGAAGCAGAAGAAAACTATACGTGCAATACTAGAATCGTCTCATGACACCATCAAGGAAAAACTTTATGGGTCATAGATATACTTTGACTAAACTTAGCTTTATGAAAAACTTGGTATATGAGTTAACTAAAAATGTAATCGAAGTAGTGGTTTATCTCCTATAAGATTGCCAATAACCACTAAAGTCTTAGAATTTCTCCTTCAAATAACAATAATAAACGGGAAAAGATGTATTGCCGGAAAAGCAGTAGACTTTTAAATTAAACATTCTACCTTTCAATAAGTCCAGAAAGTTTATATAAAAGTTTTAACAAGTACATATTAGGATTCCATATCCTTCTTTTCAGTTCGTAATTGTCCACTTCTGGATATAGGCTGCCATCGTTTATAAATGCTCGCAACGTCAGCTTTAGGATGCATGTACCAGAGATAGCCGCGTAATTCTATTGCTGAAAGTTTTCTCGCGTTGAACCGCGGGGGAGAGATCACGAGAAGGTGCTCCGATGCAATCGACCTCAGACACTACGGATTGTTATTTTATTTTGTTAACATAGCAATTTGCAAAGCCCTATCACATTCAAAGTAACATCCTGTATCGCCTCAGGCAATGCTCTGTATAGTAGCAGCGTTACAGACGTCATGTACATCAATATATCGTTTTGCAATCCTCCACAATCCCGAAAAGACCTGGATGCCACATTTGAGTTACGAGGCCGCTTCTATCGCTCAATTTTGGCGGCATCCGAGCCATTGCATTTCATGTTCAGCCTTGGTGGTGAAACCGCAACATTCCCGCATCATTTAATTCCTTACATCCATCAGGTAAGTCATTTATGGTTTATTATTTTAGGGATGTGTTATTTAACGTGAATTTTAAGTATGTTATAATGAGCTAGATGTACTCTCTGCGAAAATAAGATTTGTTATACCTCAATTATTTTTAATTTTGGTATATGTTTTAGCAATTAGATTGCATACTAGGAAATCAGTTTTGATTTGTATAGTAGTTCGTAGTGCAGTGGCAGCTTAATTCGTAAATGTCAGAATCTTGCTGACTTAAGAATCATAGGATTTAATCGATATTGTTTACTGAAACTAAAATCATATGAGCCATAACATGGTACAATGTATGTAGAGCAGCCATAGGTATGAAACGTCAAAAGTGTAGAAGGATAGTTGACAGAGAAAAGCCAAGAATTCTGTTATAAGTGAACAGCCAGAAACACTCTCTCATTCAATGATAACAATATGTATGGCATAGACTGAATCATTTTCTGCCGAACCAGACACAAATAAACAAAAGTAATAGCCCTTGCCGTTAACTAGTAACTCTATTATCTGTGTTGCAGCACCCTTGTTTCCGTCATTAGTAATTTACCGATAATGGCCAGTATTATCTCAAAAAATCATATGTATTCATTTAAACGTTTGTTACAGCCTAAACACTTTTTTTAAACAAGGCGTAAAATGACTCAAATCGGGAAAGAATTACACAGGACGGTTGCCTCAACCTGTAGCAAAAAGGGGTGCCGGCGTCACTCAGGTACATGGGAGTGGTCCATTACGAGACTAACCAGGGCACCGGCCTATTAAAAGAAAAGCAGGTGTTAGATGCTAAAGCGCCACCACTTTCCTAATACACAGATGAGCCCACTGAGGAAAGTGAAAGCAAATGAGCACACCTTCTAACTTCGACCTTGGCAGTGCTTGGTCGATGAAACCACGGACAACAGAGTTGAACTTACCTTGCGAAAAATATCTTTGCAGCTTTCTAAATTCCTTGTACAAAAGAAAAACACACAAGCTCGCATGCACATAACAAAACATAAAAAAACACAACTGAATAAAAAATTAAGTATATTAAAATTATGTAAATAAACAGTTTACACTTCTATAAATTACTTCGTTCACTGTAATCTAGGCACTATAAGACTATTACAAAAATGCGGTACCTTAAGGAGCCTATGTGGCTGCACTCGACGTCCAACGAAGCTGCAGATGTTAACATCCCCAACCAAGGTAACAGAAAGTCCGTAACAACATGGCAAGGACTCGAGACGACAAAAGGAACTTAATTATGCCAAAATAAGCATCAACAGAGATTCCTACAATATTAATCCGCCCAAACGAGGCGTTATTCGAAGCTGCCAACTCCGCGATAAGAGGAACTCTTCGGCTAATAACTACATAAAATGTCACTTAAATGACCAAGAACCTGACCGATAACACCCACACAATCTCACTTAATTTCGACATTGCACTGCGAAGGCCAGAGGCCTTCGCCATAGCGGAACCAACGACTACTTGTTGCCTTCCTGAAAGCTAGCGTTCGAGTCCCTTCAGCAGCCCAAAGCCACGCAATGTCAGACAGGAGCAACCGCGCATATATTTTTGCCAAAATTTACGCACATGTTTCAGCGAAGCTAGACGGCGGCGGGTAAAACGTTTGCTCCTTCTCATTCCTACTCACACAACTTTCTCTTTCTTTAGCAAACTAGTACTTGGCTTAAAGCGAGCGTCCCATTAAAAGTATGTCTAAAAACGGGTCGATAAAAGACACGTGAGTTAAACTGCTGCAGAGAAATGCTTGTGAGCCGGTAGATGTTTAAAAAAATGCTCCTATACAAGCGAGATTTTAGATTAAAAACCGAGAAAACACAAAAAATTAGAACTGGGATCGTAAAAATAGAAAAATTCCTCACACGTTCTATTGTCCGAGTCGGTAGCTCAATGGTTAAGCATTCTGGCTACTGATCTAAAGTCGCAAGTTCCTATTATTGTAAGCAAAATATTTTCTCCAAATATCTTTGTAGCAGAAGTTCGACTCAACGGAACACCTTTGGATATAGATAACTTCAGTTAAATCGTTTTATTTCGGGCGTAAGCGTTCGTTCCCTTATTTTAGTAATACCCTGTATATTTATTTTCGTTCGTTTTAATTTACTCTTGATAGCAATGTAACTCTAATATATTTAAAGCAAATAAGTGGTCAAACTAATAGTAAATAGTGTCAAATATAAGTTAAACAAGCTACCGCGTTTGCTTGTAGATAAATAACAAAACATATGAAATTCTACCAGCATAACGTTTCCATATTCATGCGTAATTTTTTATTCAAAACAAAGTAAATTTGCTTCATTTCCCTTCATTCATCACGTATTATTAAATTATATCGTTTCGCAGATAATGGCCGAGCATATTTATTGCCGCCACTGGAACACGTTTCGTATTAAACAGCGAAAAGGCTGTGGGTTTTTAAAAAATCTCTAAATAAATTTAATTAACAAAAATAATTAATGGTTCTGATGACGAGAGACGATATTGGGCATGAATTAATGAAAACAAGCAGCTGCCGTCGACAAATAATGTAAATTTATGAGTTTTTCCTGCAAAATTACTGTCCTAACAGCATCTCTAGCTACACAACACGTAAAACTCGCAAGGGGAAAATTCTGAAACACTTTCTGGGTCAACCTAAAAAGAAGTATCGAAAGATATTGTGACAGCTACCGTAATTTTTAAAAATATGCTCTTTCAAAGCCGTATTCTTATTAAAGTTTCGCAATTTTCCATTACGTTTTCGTTTAGCATTGCTCTATTTTTGTAATTAAATTCTATGCCATTTAGTGAATGTGACAGAGAAAGAGTGCCTGAAATTAGCTATCGGAATCAAGAAAGCCGAAAACAAATAAAGTGCAGCGGGATGTTATTGATCCAACAGGGATCGAGATACCTTTCCTTAATTAAATTAAATTTAAAGAAATACTACCTTTTTGTTCAGAACGGTGCTCAACAAACTGATTTCTGTACGATAACTTATAAGTTAATAACATTTCTGTCGTTGCAATTATCTGGTATGATATTGCCCTTCTGTAAGTTTGCAAATAGTGCTTTTCCGAAGAAGTTATTTGAAGAACTTCCTAGTTATCGAATAACGCTGATGGCTAAAGTTGCCATTCGAGCGAAAGGTTTTAATACGGCGGCCTGATAAGCGAAATGATAAAACAAAGTCGAGAATCGGGTCGACCTCCAAATTTTTTGGTGGATTCATGGCATAGTAATATAATTGAATTTATTGGATAAGTTTTTCCTGATTTTCCCATTTTGAAAGCCTAACAAAGGGGTTTTTTGTTGTCTCCAGGCTTTATCTCCCGAATGCGCGTTCAATAATTACGAGGAAATTTCATTACCTTCAAATTTATTGTAATCTTGATAAAGGAAAATCTTTTATAAAAGAATTTAGGGCTTTAAAATGCTAAAATATACGCAGGGTACTCTCAACAAAAGCATTTGTTTGTTGGCGGTTTTGTTAATTTTTGTATGCTAAAGACGTTTTAAAATGAATCACAAAGTATTGTTGTTTGAACATTTGTATATGAATAAATAATATGTAATGAAAGTTTTTAAGCTAATAGAAAAATTCCATAAGTAAGTAATTGTTATGAATGTGTTATACAATAAATTAGTACCTGATTTTTCAACAAAATTGTAAATCCCGAGATAATTCAATGATTATTTTGGGAATACTTAGTAGTTATTTAGGTATTAAGAATATAAACAATAGATTCTAGCAAGAGGGAATGTTAAAAAGTGCGACGCGAAGTGGAGAACTTTCAATTTAGGCATGTGGTGCATTCGATTTACTTCATTTTGGTTCTCAAAATGGACAAAATTCCAGAATTCTGTGTTTTGGCTACAGACTACTGCTTCATCGTTGTGCTGGCGCTGTGAATTTTTAGTGTGCTATAGTTTCTATGCAGATTGTTGGTGTTGCTATATTACATTATGGTTCAAGTGTATTATAGTATAAATAATCTACGAGAGAAAAGTTGAGCCCTACAGGCCACCAGGCTGAGAGGACTCTTTTATCGAGTGCATTATTTATAATAAGACCCGTGTACCATCAAAACTTTATCCAACAACTCAGTAAATACCAAAAATGCATAAATTTGCTATTGACAGTTATGAAAAGTCAAAGTGACAAATTAATTGAGAGTAAGCTAAAGTATTTATAAGCTACTAGAGTGATCTAAGTACTTATAAGTCACGTGTAAGTTGTTATCACAACCCACGGTGTTAAAAGTAAAGCTGGTTATGATGTAAACAAGCTAAATAACCCACGGTATGTAGAGTAACGTAGGCTATGATATAAACAAGCTCGTAATAGCTCAGTTTACTTGTTTAAAACGAGCTAGTAAAACACCATATTATTATTGAGTATTGGATAAATTAAAGTTATTTACATTACTTTTATTTGTTAGAAAAATTACATTAGGTATACATAATGTTCCCCAAATCTTTACTCTTTAAATGTCAGATTGACTTAACCTAAATGTAAGTTAATAAGCTAAATAAATGTTTATACTAACTCAGTAGATAGTTTTTAAAACATGAGACACTTTACTCAGGTTGTAATATTTTTATCACAAGTCGAGGTATAAGATATTAGCAAAGCCTGATGCTTTACAATACGGAAAATAAATTCTTCTGCGCAATGTCATCTGATTTTAAAATAATAATTTCATAGTTAAAAATCTATTAATCGTCATAACATTAATAATTTTAAAAGCATACCTTTAATTATTTATAAGGCATTGCAATTGTTTTGGATAATTAGAGAAGGTAAATAGAATTAAGATTTTCGATGTCAGTTTTGTAATTAATAGAATTGGATTTTTTTTGTTTCGATCATTTCATAAATTAGATGTTTTAATTATTTATTCGTCGATAACGGAGACATATTGTTCGACGAAACTTTCGAATGTCAATATTTTATATTTTTTAGGGTGGTTAAATACTCAATAAACAGTGAGCATTATGAAAAGCAACAGAGAGGTTTCATAAATTAAAAAAATTACTATTATTATGGTATTTCATTAGACAAAATCGACATGGTAAACAAACAACTAAAACTAAATTTAAAAATAAACTCCCAGAAAAAGCAAACATTATCGACAGGTGCAAGGACTACATAAAATGCACTCGCAGAAAAGGTAAAATGAATCAAAGTCAATACAATTCTTAAAAAAACATTGGTTATGCTGGCAATAAAGAAGGTTTGCGTGAATCGACAAGAGAATATACTTTTTGTGATAGAAGAATAACTATAAACACTAAACACAAATGAAGAAGAAAGATGACAAGAGCTTCATTAACTATAAGAGATATCGACGCAAAAAAAACATATTGAAACGTTTGACATTATTCGAGCTTTAGACATACAGTTTACGTAGAAAAACGTACTATATCAGTCCTTCTCAGGACTAAGCAGGAACACCTGAAGACGGGAGTAGATCAAAACTCCCGAAACGTTGTGTGATATACACCCTAGACAGTGGAAAAGGTTCGATAAAACATATCATACAGGGATATTTTTAGAATTTTTTAATGCACTAATAACGAAGTCTTCCAGCGTCCAGAAAAACCGCACATTGTCTTACTTCTGTCATATTATCCGCCAAGAAGAATATTACACTCCACTATATCTTCTTTTTCTTCTATTCTTCTGTAGACAATTTGCTGATTTTCGACAATATTATACAGACTCTCTCCATCTTTCCCTTGTCCAGTATTTGCTCTTCTTATCTATCGGCGATCGACCTCTTAAGATTTTCATCATTCTTTGATTGTCCATCCTTAAGATGTGCTCTATCTTTTTTCTTCTTCTATCACTTATCCACTCATTTATGGAAGCGATGCTACAACTCTACATTATGTTTTCGTTGCTGATCATCGCTCTTCCAGTTTGTTTGACTATCGTTCTTCTCCTCCTTTTCATTTCGATCACTTCGATAATTTGTCTTGGGTAGCCCATAGGGCACGCATGCAATTATGGATCTTATCATGTCCGAGGTAGTTGTTTTTTTCAAATATGCCGTTGATGTATCCAGATATACCATTGGCTTTATTGAACTGTCCTCCGACTTTCCTTTCCAGTAGTCCTTGGCATGTTATGTGCATTACTATATATTTTATATCAGACACTTGTTCTATCGTTGGACCATTATTGACTAATTTGCATCTTATTGGGTCATTTGAGATTACCATCGATTTTACTTTGGCTGTAGAGGTGACCATGATGTGGGTTGCAGCTGTTGTGTTGAACTGGAATTGAACTCATTCATATTTTCGGCGATCAATCGCGCGTCGTCTGCATACCATAATAAATATTATGCGTTAAGGGAGATATGAATATGTTTTTCTCTGAGGTTGACATGGTTACATGCCTATAAGTCAACGAAGGTAAAAAACATCTCCCGTGGTGCATACAATATTTTATTTACTAGCATATTGCAAATAATACTATGAATTTTCAAAATATCATAGATATAGTATGATTAAACATTATATTTTTTTAGTACGCTGTGAAATAATTCCTAATTTATGAATTCAACTATAAGTCACTTAAAAATCAAATGAAAGATTTTGAGTTATTGAGAAAATGTTATGAGTTGTTAGAAAATAAAATATTTATTTCGTCCCTTTCCGTTGTATAACTTCGTTTAATTTGTATCCAGTTTCCGATTAGGTCATTATTATATTAAATAAAAAATTACGTAAAGAGCCCCTTGTACAACCCTATTTACCGGTATCTTCTTGCTAATTCTAACAGTCGTTTCACTATATACAGCTGTTATGTTGTCAGTTTAACTAGTACTTGTATTTTCTACTACTCTATAACGTCAGTTACTTTAAACCTGTCAAATGATTTCGTGGGGTCAACTCATGTTAGATAACAAAGGCTTGCAATAAATGCTGGTCAATTACGCCATCGCCAAGACGCAATCAAGGCATAAAAGCACACAACAGCAGGAGCCCTTTCCAAAACAATGTCGCTCTCGGCTTTGCATTCCAAAGAGGCCATCTGCGAGTTAAAGAGTCTCACAAAGGTTTGACGCAACCGACCAGGAAGCAATACACCTGAATACCCGATCCGCGCACTTCTTACTTGATGGACAATGGGTAATTGTAGTTCTGAATAGTAGGAGGTCTTCTTTCAATACCAGACATAATAATCCAACCACCCCTTTTACTTGCGCAAACAAGAGAGCGGCTGGAAGGTGACAACAGGAGTTGCGTATCCAGTCAGTTTACTTTAAGCATTCTGAAGGACTCTGGTCAGATGCCAGGCATCGACTTCGTTAAGTATCCTTTAGAACAGAGATTTCGGCGGTTGTTCACCTACAGTTCACGCAGCGGCGGACTTGAGAATTTTACTTATAAATCGGTATATTGTTTATTTTATATGTGTTATCAAATAAAAATAGATGCTATTGTTGTACACATCGGCTATCAGTTACTTAACCCTCGAGTAACCCTTTACCGGAAACATCATAATATCTTCAAAACTAAAAGTGTTTTAGCGAGATATCATGTTGGAACACTTTGCTATTAACAAAAACAGTTTCCATTTCGATTTTCTGTTTACTGATTTTCTCATTTCCATAATTTAAGAAGACGGAAGGATCCTGGTTCAGTTTAGATATTTGATATGTATTATATTATAATTGTACTGAACGCTAGTAGTTATTATATGTAGTGTCTACTACAGCATTTAAAAAATAAAATCAGTAATAATTATCAACCGAAAATCAACAGATTTTAAAATTATTGCTCACATTCGTATCATCTTCATAAACATTAATTATTACGGTATATCAAATATTGTCATATCTTTCTTGTATTCAGCCTACTTCTGTCCGGAGTTAGACGTAGTTGGTCTCCTCTTTCCCTTTCCACGTTTCTCTTGATTAGACCTATCATCCAAGGATTTTCCACTAATTTTGCGATACCATTCGATTTTTCGGTATTCTTCGTTTCTTCTTCCCGTGCTTGATAGCCATTCTGTTATTGTTCTACTTCATATTCCATCTTCCTGTCGTGCTACATATTCAGCCTAGCGCTATTTTAATTTAAAGATTCGTTTAGTTAGCTTTACCAACGTCTTTGTCTTTCTGTCTTCTTGATGATTCCCAATATACATCTTTCCGTTTACCTCTGTCTTATTTCTATTCAATTACGTTTTAGTGAATACCCACGTCTCCGCTCCACAAGTTAGAATTGGGAGATTACATTTGTTACAAACCTATATTTTCCATTATGGAGGTGTACGTGACTTACATAATATGATACCTATCATGCCATATACTACTCAGACGAATCATATGCTTCACTATTTCATGTTAACTCTTTCGAAGCTGAAATTTTAACCTAAATATACTCGTATGTATTCATCTACTACTTCAAGTGTTCCACTGTCTATGTTCATATAATTATTGATGTACCTATCCTTTTAAGATAGTGTTGTGCATTTAGATTTGCCGGCCATATTACTTTGATATCTAAGCTGCAGGAGTGCGTGCATTTCGTCTCAAGGGTTGTTTTTTTGGGAATATTACCGATCACTAAATTTCCAGAATCATTTGTTAATTACTACGGTGGGACCGAACCCAAATCCAGAAGTTCGAAAACGCACTCTCACCCAACTGGGGATATGGTTTTTGGCACACAATTAATGAGCATTAATGTTGTAGTACGTCGTAGCTGCAAAAAATTATTAGTCGTCTTCTCTGTTCATATCTTTTTTATAACAGATAAGGCATGTGGTGACGTAAGAGATACGATAATCTTCATTTCAATAATTAGATTACTGAATATTAAAAACATTATATAGGAATAGTCGTCAGTTGTAATATTACAATATATTCGCCCCTGTAGGGTTTCTATTTAACTCCACATTCTAGTGTTCAATATCACAAGATAAGGGCCCACAGAAAAACCTCGACGTAAAGGTAACGAAATCCCCAACAAGTAACAAAACTCGAAGGAGAAAATTCCGCACACTCGTAACACGCACTCCATTGACCGCGAAACTATTTCGCGTGCAAAGGGTCGTGAATTAGGAGGTGGATATTCCGGTCAGTTTAGAACCCACTCTGCCTTTGATAAAACAAGCAGGAACGTGGGAATGGTTCCTCGTTATTGCAAAAGAAACAAACAGTGCTCACCCTTAAACTTTCTACTTAAGCAAATAAATCCCTGGCTAGGGTAGCGAACAGAGTGCGAACTTTAATAAAACATTTAATCGGTCGATCGCCCATCTTATGAAAGATCAGGGCACTTTTGGCCGAAACGAACTGTTCCCAGTTAAATTAACTTTGTCGATTGGCTTTATCATAGGCGGAATATAAATGCTATAATAATTAATGAAATTCTCGAATTTGTTCATTCCCTCTTTTCTGATCCCTTTTAATGCTGCATAAAATGTAGTGAATCATTCACGTTGTAAATTAATTTCACTAAGTGTGCTATAAGTTGATATTGCTCTTCAACTCAACCATTGTGAAAGAGTGCTTCTTTTATAGCAAGTGGATATTTATAAAGAAAAATATACTCAAAAAAGGATAATTTATGAAAATCGTAGAAAAACGAACCCACTGATACGACTCCTTTTCTTCAAATTTTATTTTGTTTCCATACGTAGCTCAAAATTAGTGGTATATTAAATTTGGTCTTACTGATAATACTTCTTTCTTGTTCAATACCCCCACCCTTCTTGGCAAACGGTTTGTAGTGTTAAATTTGTGGAGCAATGTACAAAACGTATAGGATCTATCAGCAGGAGTTAGTCTCAGAAGTTCTTAGTTTTGGAATAAAATCTATAATGTGCTGAAGTTACTCTTCTTAGTTATCTGATTTTCTCTCCATCCAGGAAATCCGAAGCATTTTTCTATGTTCCACATTGCAAACGCTTCGAGGCAGTATGAAACACGAATAGTTTACGTCCTGAATATTCCAGTTTTTCTTTTTGGCTTTTCCCGTGCCCTATATTCTACTTAACTGTGAAATTAGATTGCCCTTTGTTTAATAGTTAACTCAGTCGTAAAAGCATAAGACCCGCTCGTACTTCAGTGTAGCTAAGGCACACGTTAATATAGATAGTTCAGGCTTGCTCTCTGCTACCTATAATGCTGTAATTATACATGCAAGTCCTACCAGAAATGAAAACCAACCACATTACATGAAAAGATTTTTACTGTGTAAAAGAAACATACATGCATGGAAATACAGTCCACGAGCTCAATGCTGAATCTAAAGGCAATGTTTATATTCCGCACTCGAATTCACTAAGTACGGCACTGACTCCCGTAGCTTGAAATCAGCTGAAGCAATGTGTCAACAAGATAATGCCAGCGCTTTGTGCGGGCGCGTTGAATCAGCAGCACTCTCGTTGAAGCTATTGCGTAATTTTCTGCAATTTCTTGGTGAATCGCTATTGTGGTTCGGCTCCCAGTTTCACGTCCCGGGCATTCAAGCGTATGTTTTACTTATGATAATTAAACTTGCCCTTACCATGTTGCAAGATAACGAAAAGTTCGGTTCCATGACTTTGGTTCTTACTCCCCCAGGCTTCTGGCGTTATCAAAGTCGGCAAACTTCCCCGAAGTTCGAATGGCAACTGGAATAGCAGCTTCTGGCTATAAACCTTGTATCTCGGAGATGTTTTTCCAAGCTGGCACTTAATACTTCGCTTGGCTTCCCTTTTGTTTCGGAGACACTTCCTTTGTTCTATTAATAACAGCACTCAATGACTAAGTCAGCTGATTGGCTGGCACAAACTCACGCGCGACAGTGGTAGGTTTTAAATGCATAATACGTTTTTATCTAATTATTACAATGTAAGAAATACAGTTTAGTTCTATACCTAGCAGAATTATGGTTAAATACCAAGGTGATTATTAAATACCAAGGTGACACGAACCATACCGTTACACACTACTGAGTATTTTTGATTATATTTCGTTTTTTCTACAACTTCTATGTTTCTATTGTTCATTGACAGTGCTTGCAAAGTTTTACTCTTTCTACTGGTGTGTTATCTAGAAGACACAACACTTTTGGTAATTACAATGTTTCTCTATTATAGCAATTTGATGATATCCTGCATCATCCACTACTTGTTATTGTTTATTTCGACTTCATAATATGCTAAACTCTTTGCGAAATCCACAGAATCATATATTGTATCTAAGAATCTCTCCCGAATAAAGATTGAATGATAGCGGTGATAAAATCTAACTTTTTTAACACAAAGTTGTATTTGCATTTAAAACTCTTCTTTCGTGACGATTGGAGGTGACATTTGCCGGTGTCCGCTTTGTTTTACGTGAAGCCAGCATGCTTGCATGATGGTGCTTGCGCTTGCGTTGGGGCCTAACATCACAAGCGAGCGCATGTCGAGTCACGCTGTAGCTGTTCCCTACTCCAGTTATGAATTCTAGTTTAAGTTTACAGGGCTAAGCCTTCACCGCTCAACAAAAGCGGACGTATCGCACCGAATGGTGTTGTATGGTAAAGAATAGTAGTATACACCGGATAATAATTATCGCTTGTGTTATTTCGGTTACGGCCGAGGCCTCCTACTGGAGATCTTCTCCAAGAGGGTCTACTTTATTTCCCTGAAGCTGTTAAGCAAAACCGAGCTCTAGACACGAACGCTAACATCAAGTTCACAGCAATGCAAGACGGTAAAAAGGTAGACATCTAGGTTTTAACTGCATGCAACCCCGGCGCGCAGATAAGAAATGTGTTACAGTAAGCAATAAACTCTTCGTTTTAACATTTGAGCGAATCAAGCTTTGTTGTAAGCTAGATTATAGCTGGAATTAAGGTACCCCTTCAAGGTACTCGCTTGTGAAAGAATTGAACCGGCACCAGCTGCTGTGTAATAATTTTGAATTTAGACTGTATACAGGGAGTTTATTATAATGAGCAATGTGTAAATGCGTTTATTTTAATATGGAAACGTTACTGAGTATGTAAAAACAGAATATATTCTACGGAGGAAGGAGTTCTGTTGATCAAATGGTATAAAGACTTTAGTTTACAGCAAGTATGTGGGTTATTACATGTCCTGTTGTTATTTCTGATGCTTCTTTTTCAATAAAATTACGGTTCATATATTGCATTTTAAAATAAACGCATTTACACTTGGGGTAGCGTACCCTTAGAAACCAGTAGTAGCAATCAAGTCCTCATGGAAACGGGAATACCACATTGCGCGTTAAAATAATTTCACTGTATACAGCGACGTTACTTAGTGTATTATTACGTTGCCTTTTTCGTCTGTGTAAGCTATGAAATACCAAATCGTAAACAAACCTTGTAAGGCCAAGCTCATTTTCTCACGTGCAAGGACGAGCGGGGTGCGTTCGCACCCCACATATTTTGGAGTTGTTTTTAGTTTTGGCTGTGAAAAATGTATAGTAAAGCAAAACTTATTATTTATTAAGTTTATTAGAAAACAAAATAGGTCATAATAACTAGGGCATATAAAAAATAACATTTAATTTGTTCCTTTACATTTAATGCAACATATTTGCTTTTCGGAATGTTGGACACAAACAAAGTGATTGCATTTTACACAACGTTGTCTAGATTTCCTGTCTTTGGTTGTAGAGCAAAGAAAACATCGTCCGTGACCTGCTGCCCGTCCTGCATCTTGCGAAATATCGTCTGATTGAAGTTCTGGAAAATGTTTAGGAATGGGGTGCAAGTGCACCCCATTCCTAAAAATCCAAAATATCTTCTTTTCTAGTTTTTTTATAGTGCATTATATATGGAAATTATTGGCTGGACAAAAATAGGCAGCTACTGAGAAGCAGGAGCTGTCAAACAAGATAATAACAAAAAGATTTACAAAAAATTGGCCGTGGGGTGCATTTGCACCCCGCTTGGCCTTACAAGGGCTAAACAAGTTTGTTTAGATATTCGTCGTTGTTTGCTTATGTTATTGTCTTTTTCGTTGTTAAACATCTAGCAGGAAGATTTACAGGTATTTTAGAAAAGACAGACGTCAAATCTACATCCCTTAAATAATGTGACTAGACTCCCCCCCCCCCCCTGTAATTAACGGAACCACGGTAGGGATGGGCGCGTGACGTGAAAACAGTTGGATCACTGCTGTTCCCGTAGTGAACGTGAGTAATATTTGAAAATCGAGTGAAAATTTCCAAGGCGTGATCCACGTTTCACTTTAATTTCACGTTAAATATTTTGTAACGAATAAAAGACTGCAGGATGTCCAGCTTCCCCTTTGCCCTCCCATGTGGAAGATCTAGAGTTGGGGCCGGTAATTGGACTTCTGTGTGGCAGCCTGCAGCGATAGAGCTTCGCACCTGTGTTGTGTTGTAAATGTTGTGTTTACAGTCAATCGCGTGTCTGCGCTACAGGCGACCAAGTAAAACTTATTTGTAGTTCCTCGGACGTAAAAGCTCTTGTACTCGTTTCAGTAAGGAAAACGTCAATTCCAATGACAGCTTTTGGTATTAAAAGTAATGTCTTTGCAGATTGT
This sequence comes from Agriotes lineatus, assembly GCA_940337035.1. Classification (NCBI taxonomy): domain Eukaryota; kingdom Metazoa; phylum Arthropoda; class Insecta; order Coleoptera; family Elateridae; genus Agriotes; species Agriotes lineatus. The sequence goes on along the minus strand of CALNHX010004874.1, from coordinate 16,678 downwards.
TGCAAGAAATGTTCTTGCGAAAAATCATTATTTATCCCTTGTTGTAGGCTATTGTAGTCAATTTTCATTTATTTTTTTTGTGGCTACTATTCCGATTGCAACATATTACGAATATTATTTCACATGCAAAACATATTTTATTTAGAGTTTTTAGTTTTGCTGCGGGTCCTGTTGCTGGTCAGGCCGTAAACGTGAGCGTGAACATGCGTAAACGCGAGTGTTTAAAGCAAGCGTGAAACGTGCGTGACGTGAATGAATACTCACCCACGCACCAATCTCTAATTCACGGGTTCTTTACATGCAACAAATTACGTGGCGCCGGTGCCTTGGGCATTGATTCTAAGCTTTCATGCACCCTCAATTTTATCTTTATTTACCCACCCTTTTCGATTGCAGTAAGCCGGAGTAACAATATTTGCAGGGTATATTGAACTTTTGCGGGTTTTCAAATCGCATAAACGTTGTATCTCATTATAATAACCGGCGTTGCTACGCGGAGCAGCTTCCTGTTTGTTATAAATAGTGTTGGTATCGTAATTACCGTTTAGCATCTGATCCCAGTATATGCTGTTGATTATTATTATAATACCTTTCTCATCTATGTCTGTTTTTAATAGCATTGCTAATGCGTGGTAGCAGAGAACGAAGCACACAAAAATGTCATAATTGGCTCGAGCAAAGCTCCCAAAGATGTCATAATTGGCTCAACATCTATAAATCTTCTTTGTATTAATTGACACTCTTCTTCGTAAGAGCTAGTGGCACCTTTTTTAACGAAGTATTGGTTATTAAGCAAGTCGTTAAGATTTTGCGATCATATGGTTAAACACTAAAATTCCGTAGGTAATAGGCAAAGTTTAAATTGTTTTGGAAGTCCATTAACGTGGTATACTTTGACTACAGAAGAACAATATCTATTGCAATAAACTGCAGTTGTACATGATCTGACTTAGTCAATTATTTACACCATCATATTTTGAATGTAACTCAGACTAACAAATTATGAGGTTGAGATCATTATAATCTTCAGCAATTAAATATAGGTACATCATCTGGTTAATTCTGTAAATTTCCCCAATTAATTAGAACACATTGCTTCCTGATTAACTAACCAATAGGAAGTCTAACCTCTACCATATGTAATTTAATTACTTAAACTGGCAAATGGAAACGCAGTAAAGATATCATGAACGTTCAAGGATTAGTATATTTTATAAGGAAATGTCTTTCAATGTGGATCTGATTTATATTAGAAAATGTAGAAGTAACCACTTTGTATACTTCTATTCAATTATTATATCGCATCAAAAGTAAAAGCACGTTTTAGGTTCTCTTTATCTTCAATGGCTGCTGGTATCAATAATAAATACCTGAGAAACACGACTACCCCACTTTAACTAGTTGTATATAAAAAATATATATGTTCACTGTAGAACTAAATGTGGTAGCAGGGAGTAAACAGCTTTCCAGACTCGGAACGGAAGCAATCAAATGAATTGAGCCAACGGAAATTAACATTTAGTAACTTTAACAATCGCGCAATTCACCGAAGATATCCATTTACTCTGGGAAACCATAGTCAGTATGAGATTCCGGCGGCAGAACCGATATCTTCTCACCAGCTATTAATCAAGGAGATGTAGTTAAGAAAAAGCTTAGTATAACTGGTTCTAATATAATTTATGATAAAATATTTTCCCAGAATATCCAACAATGTAGAATATTAGACTAGATCTCAGGGCTCAAACCAGCATTTACTAAAATGACTATTTTTAGTAACAATAAGATATCAGTTGTGTTTGCACCACTATATTTTCAAATTCTGCAGGTATATTCAAGCAAAACTTAAAAAAATCATCCAATCACAAAATATATTCTTTGTTAATTTCCCGATATTGCAAATGAAAAAACTAAAAATGATTATTCTGGTAAATTAAGTGCTAAAAAAATATCAAAGTAGTTAGCATCTACGCTTACATTCTCCTTGCAGAAGTTCTTAACAAATCGCTAGAATTTACAAAACAAACCCATAGTTAGAAGACAGAGAGGCAGTCTACATAGATCGCTTATTTAAATTCGTCCTTTGTCACAGTCAGTGCCAATCCAATTTACGAAGATTAAAGTTCAGATGAGGAGTTAATGAGATCATTTCTAAACTTTAACAACTGCTGACACTGTTTTGATGTAAACGTCAATCGGTCTTTAAATTTCCAGTCGTGACCAGACTTGTTCGGAAGTCTGATATCGAAGCCACAGTGGAAGTAATAATGGATAGGGGACCTCTGTCTTGACGAAGCGGTTGGCGAGGATGAAGGGTCGTGGAAAATGCGTGTTCCGTTTGGCGATGTGGTTGAAGTCGCCAACGATTACATTATTGGATTAAACTTCGGCCATAGGAAGCCGTGGTTTAAGGAGCACACGCAGAGAAGAAGTTGTTTCGGGGATGCTGAAGAAGCATCAACGTGCCAAGATATTGTTTCAGCCCTTATGAAAGCGGAGATGGATTTATTGGTGTTCGATCCAGTGGCGTAGAGGAGTTTCCGTTGTTATTCGTTCGGAATATGGGAATGAAACCGAAGTAGAGCAAATAAATAAATAATTCTGTCAATTTTTTTGTTCCACGGCGAATACGCTTTTATTGGATCTCTTATATAGACAGTTTTGATGACGGAATTTTTCAATAATGTTGCGGCGGAAGGTAATTTCAAAATACATTATAATAATATTGTAATACTAATTATACGAAAGAAGGTAAAATAGGTTACTACTTTATAGCGGGCCTTCTTGTACGTCGAAGTAAAATCCTCTTTTTGTCTTCCACGTTCCTTTAATTTTGGTTTATAAAATGCACATTAATTTTAAAAACGAAATTCTTAGATGCCTCCAAGCGAACTCATGGCCTTTTGTGTTCTCCTTATAATTCAATGCACTTGAACAGCAGTTCAGTATATAGATGTAATGAGAGAGTGCGAAATAAAGATACTGGTAGTTTGCACTAGTTTCAATTACAAATTTCAAAGATAATATTCAAATGTAATGTGAGTTGTGAATTGAAATTAATAACTTAGAAACATCGTGTGATAAACACCCGAGACAGTGAAAAAAGTCCGATAAAACATATCCCAAAAATTTTTAATCTATATATTTCCGGTTCAGTTCTATTAATTACTAAAAACCACTCAGTTCATTTATGTTAATCCAATTACAATGGAAACCGTAAATATCTAAACAGTAAATTTGTTAGTTGTTTCAAATAGGGTACAGCTTTGAAGCTTATGTTTATCCGCGTTTTTGTTAAATCCAGTTAAAAATACCTCTGTCATGCCCATTTGTCTATCTTTATTCTTTTGCCTCACAGAATACTGAAAAATATAATTAAGTTTATTTAACTTTCAAATTTAGTCCGCAGATTAACAAAGCGAGTCCACTTGTACACGGATGACAGAAATTTATCTTGTCGGTAAATTTAAATTGGAAACACAAAAACAACACAACAACAATGTCCAATTCCAGCACCAACGAAAGAACTAATTATTAAAAAATAACGCAGGCGACATGTTTGTTTCAGCGGGAAAATTTCGTGTCATAGGAATGTAGTAGCTTTAAAGGTGAGTTAATCAGGATTATGTGATTTTCCACTTGTTAAAATAATTAATATGGCATCATTGTTGTTTTTCGTATGTCATAACGAATAGAATCGAGCTGCGAAGCAGAAAATTTATATTCAACTAACAAACACATCTTAATGTCAAATATCCTAATATATTTCAGTTCTAAGCTTTTCATAACGAATCTTCACAATTGAAGGAATCTATCTTTCATTATTGTGGAAACCCTTTTCATCATAGAAGATGGAATAATGTATAAATGCAAATATATAGTCTTTAAATTTTAATATAGGTTTGCATTATATTATTTATTCAGAAACTACGTAGGCAAGCAGTAAAAACAACTGTGCTTTTACTTTTCTTCTTTAATATATTCATCCTTAACCAGCCAGTCCTCACAATTTACTTATTCAAACATTCCTAAAAATATTTTTGTCTGTAAATTCAAAATGAGTCCAAGCTGCCGCCGTGTCTTACCCATACGCCCTTTTTAAAATTTGGGAAATAAATGAAAATCACCAGGAGCTACATCTGAACTCTAAGAAGAATAATTTAATATTTAGAAGCTAGGTTTTTTTATGGTAGCCGTTACAACACTGCTCTTGTGTAGGTGCGTTATCGTGCGAAAGCAATGTATAATTACTACATCTTTATCTCTTCTTTAATATCTGAGGCATCAGATGTATCACTAATACCGATGCCTTCTTAGCCGATGCTGTGTTCTTTCTACGCAACTCTTCGATTTTTGCTTGAATTCCATAACGAAGAATACATCTTTCGTCGCCAGCAACAATTTGCTTTAAAATATCATCGTAGTTGTCTCCACAGACATTCAAAACTCCTTCCTTCTTGAACAGGCCATACCATTTATAAACCGTGGTTACCCCAAGACAAGAGATGCACTATATCTTTGCCATCTCTTACAGAATGGTTTTGGGCATTCTTTCCTGATTTGTACAGAATTCAATAACATCGTAGAACCCAATTTTCTTCCAGATTAACTTCGGTGCAAAATAAGAACTCAAAGCCTATCGAAGCCAGATGGCTGACATTATTTTTTATTTGTATAGTCTTTATTTTGTCTCTTATTTTGCACTCCGTTCATTGAAATTACTTTGGCAAAACACAAGTACTGCTTGCAACTTCGACCATTTCTACAAATTTAACTATATTTTTGCCACAATCTATAAATCAATCGTGAGCAAGCCAAAATTGTATGACCGCTCTCATGAATCTGCAGAACTTTTATGAGGCAGTAACTGATTTCGTCTTAAAGAAAATTTCTGTCTAGGCAAGACTTTTTTACTCATCAAAAAAATGTTAATGGAGGTTTCTACCTCTTGTCACCTTTAAATTTAAAATATCACATTACCCGTGTTTGCTGCTAACGTATTAATTCGTGATGTAAATTGTAAAATTACTATTTGTAACCTAGAAATAACTGTAAAATGACTGTAATTTATATAATTTATGAAGAAAATATTTCAATGCTGTGTAGTTCCTTCCGAAGAGGATGATAGTACTAGGAGCACAATTATACAAGTTCCAAAAACAGAGATGTCATCTGAAATAAGTAAAGAAACTGCGAAGAAATGTGGTAAAACAAAGTGCTATCACATCAGAAAATATTGTACTGGGATAGGTTTGTTTTAACGTACTGAATTGTCTTTTAAATTTTATGTCCTACCAATACATTAATTGAAATGAATGACTCTATTTTAAGGTATCTTAGATACAAAATAACGCTCCAGGGCAATTATTTTCTTCATAAGAACACTAGGGTTATTATGAAAAATTAACAGTATTTGTTTCCATGGATACAACTTTATAATGCACCACTGTCACAATGAAAATTAATGACAGCTCAGCTAGTGTCACAAATCTAACTTAGATCAGCTAACTAGATACTATATCATAGTAATTATATGAATTGAATTATGAATATGAATTAGGTAAGAAAATTGGTAGGACATAAAACCTTGAAGGCACCACGGGCATTATGAGCTAAGAGCCCGCGATTGTTGTACACACCTCGGGCCAAAGCCCTCGGTTAGTACACTAACAATTTTGGGCTCTTATTTTACTCATAATACCCTTAGTACCTTAATAACTATTTAACTAAAATTTAGGCTGGGCAACTCACACCAAAAAATACGGTTGAAACAAGCAAAACGGAATAGTTATAGTAGGGGAGGGCGGGGTTGAAAGTAACACAGGTAGATTATAGTAAACAGTGAGGCGTGTACGTTATTAAACAGAAAGTAATTTCATAGCATCTCTTTCTGAATGATTCTTTTGGAACGTCTAGCGCATTAACTAAAAGATAGGTACCCACTTTTGGTGAAAACGAAAACGTAAATAATGCAGTATTAACTGACACTCCTGAAATGTTGATGTTAAAAGAAAGGCAAATGAAAAAGGAGTTATCTAAGGCGGTAAATGATATAAATAAAAGATATCCAGTGATCAGACTAGCCTTCAATGAAGATAAAAGTGACGGACAAGGAGGGAATATAACAAAGAAGGCGCATGGAGTGCTGTACTCTAAAAGTAAAGAACAAGTAGTGCGACAAACTGAAGATGAAGGTGAAGACAAAAAAAGACACCCCACCTGAAGAGCAATCAGATTCAGATTGTGGGCGCTTGTTAAATGTATTAAAAACGATCATTGTCTATGTACAACTGCATTATTAGTTTGAAAAGTTCCACTTTTTAAAAAGCAGTGCATAAAAAGTTATTTACAAACCCTAGTGCATAAAAAGTGAAATGTATATTGGGTTTCCTATTTACATAACCTTATTCTATATGTTAATCATGTGACAACCCAGAAAGATGTAATTTATTTAATAGAATTTGGTAATTATAGGTACAAAACAATAATAATCGTGAAAAATTAACTAATTAATGAATAATTATTAGTAACAGTAATAGTGCATAAAAGGTTCTTTACAAACCCTAGTGCATAAAAAGTGAAATTGATTTTGGGTTGCCTATTTACAAAATTTTACATAATTTTGACAGTTCATCGATCATGATCAGTGGCGCCAACTTAAAACTAATTTCAATCAACCAACCAGTCCCGTACCAAAATAAATAAAGCAATTGATAAAAAATGTGAAATGTTCAGTTGTAGAAAAAATCTAGTATGCAATACGTGTCTAAAAGGTCTTTTTTTAATCTCGTGCTACCATTTGCGCACTCGGCTGGCGCCTCGTGCGAAAATCTCCGCACTCGATTAAAAAGACCTACTTTACACACTAGTTGCATAAATAACTAGTTTATGACATAGTTTTTCGGCAATAAAGTACGTACTTTATTTTACTAGTACTATAAAGTGCCTTTACGTCAGTTGTTAATGTCAAAATAAATGTTTGTTAATATCCATCAAAGCACTATAATGTTAAAGTCGTTTTTGTCACAGGACATACGTCAAATTTCTAAAACTTTTTTTTAATTTTAGCAATCGAACATAGAGCTTTGTGTACAACTCGTACATAATCAGACTTTTTTGACTCGTCGTTTTTATTGACATTGCTCGAAAACCCCGTTCGGTGGTAAAATAGACTTGTCAAATAAACTCCTACAGTTTGTACTTGTTACATAAATAGCTATTATTCGCCATAGTAGCGGCTCAGATGACAGTATCTCTGATTAATTATTTTATTTAATTTCTTATTTTTAATATTTTACAGAATTTCAAACTTTCGTTCTACTTCAATAAATATTTAAAAACTATTATTGTTATTTATTATTGGACTTTGAAAAATATAACGAATTAAAATGTTTAAATGCAGTTCAAACCTTCAACCTGTCTTTATATACAGATTTGTAATAGAAAATGCAAACATAGGTAATCAAATGTGCTAGAATACAGTTTATGGGCTTTGTATACGTTACACAGAAATAGACTAATATGTGATTAACATCAAGTGTCCGCAAAATTACGGTGCTTTGTTTTTATAAAACACTGAATTCTAATTCTAGGATACTAGATTTTAAGTCATATGTCATTTCTGTCTAACGCATACAAAACCCATAACCTGTATTCTTACTCATTTGACTGTCTATGTTGACATTATCCACCACCAATCTGTATATTCAGATATTAATGTTTTACTTATGGAAAATGGGAAATAAAAACTGGCAAATTATACTTTCAACCCCGGTCTCCCCTATTATTTGTGATAGGTTTTACACGAAAGCGCTTAGCAGAGGAAAAACGATGCTTTAAGAAACGTAAACTGTTTAAGTAGATATTTTAGTGATTGCTTTTGAAGAATTTTATTCATTGTTGTTTACTACTGTTGTGTTGATTCTATAGGATGCTGTTTTAATTATGATTACTTATTAGTTATTTAATCAATAAGTGTGTTAATGAAGGCGATTATTAATCGAAACTGTTTAAAGCACGAACGAGCGATAGCGAGTGAGTGCCTTCAATAGTTGAGATTATTAATCGCCCATTAACAAACGAGTTGATTACAAAATTTTTTCGTTGACCGCAAAATCTTTTTTTGTGGCGAAAAATTTGATTAATACAACTAACCTCCATGCAAAATATCATCAAAACGTCAAAATCACAAAAACAGTTAATTAACGAAAAAGAGTGTATTAATCAAAAACAGTGTATTAATAGATCTATTAATACATCCTTTTTTCAAAAACAGTTAATTAATGAAAAAGGGTTTATTAATCAAAAACAGTATATTAATAACGTCTATTAATCCATCCTTTTTTAGGCAAAATAATTCATTAATATTGAAATTAACAAGCGGTCAACGAAAAATGAATATAAAAAATTATTATTTCAAACATTAGTGTTATTCTTACGTTATAGGTACAGTTTAAGAGACCATAAATTAAGCATACTAACTGGAGCTCTAATAATGATGACATTTAATCACTATCTGAAAACATAAAATCAGGAAACAGCATAAATATAATAATGGTTGATATACTCTCATTTTCTAGTTCGGCATGAATATACGATTACAAAACTACTGTACAAACAGGGCTCTAAAAATTATAATCTCTGTCAGCAATCATAAAATCTCCAATTGAAACTAGGGTTTGCACAAGATATTCTACTGAGTGATAGTTATCTGTTTGTCTTTAAATCAATATTTAATGTACCGGTAAAATTAGTAAAAAAGGTAACACAATAAACTAACCCGTGGTATGTATGGCCCAAGTGTTTGAAATCAGTGATTGTGACTATAAGAAGTCACTACACTTTAAATCGAATAAAGCACGGCAGTATGATAGAAACGCCACACGAAATCGGTTTGAATGGCAGATATGACCACATCCGATATTGAAATCCCAACAGGCGTACGTCAGGATTGTATTATGTCCCCTTTGCTATCTAAGCTTTACTCAAATTGAATATTTAAAACAGCCTTAGAGTGAACGGAAGTACGTGTAAAAATTAGCCTCCGACATTATTATTCTTGACAAATTTAAATACCTTAGAAGTAAATTGCTGAAGATCTAAACCCCGATATAGAAGTAACGTACCAAATCAAAGTAGGTCGTGCTACATTCTAGTAAATTAAGCCGCCCATTTGTAGCTACAACTTAAACCTTAACCTGCGTCAACAAATGATGAAGTGGGGTAGAGACGTGGATGCTTAAAACATGTTTGATAAACCGCCTTGGAACGTTTGAGATGCGGGTACACAGAAATATGTGGGAATTTCTTAAGTTGAGATGTCATGAAGAGCGGGTGGAGAACGAGAACTATTGACTAGCATTAAATGTATGGGTAGAAAGAGCTTATCTTGGACATATCTCATGAGGTGAAAAATACCGGAGGTTGTATTCAATGCTGCAAGATTGCAGGACGTCATGAAATGGAGAGAAGACACTTGTGGTAGCTTAGAAATATTGGGAAGTGAACAAAAATAAGCAGAAATGCAAATGCCAAAGTGTCGTCAATGTCTGGGCGATCGAACATAGAACGTGGAGAAGAAGAATGGTCAGTAGCCATACTATACAGAACTACAAGCAACTGGTCTGTAAAGTAACCTTGAAAAGAAATTCGGGTAGTAAATACTTGTAGCTTTATTATTCATCTTTTTTCACATTTTAAGTTTTTGCTGTGCGTATCATCAAATAAAATCTAGTATCGGAATTTTCATACACGTAACTTTTCCAATTTTATTAACAACAATAGATTGCTTGTATTTAATAAAACACCATTGCTGATTAAACTAGGAGAAGCCAATCTAATTTATCTGCAGACCTTTAAACGTAGCGTAAGTTGTATTTGTTGACCAAGGCTTGTTCTAGAAAAAAAATTAAAGTTTTACCAAGTTTACGGATACATGAGTTTCGCTTAATTGGCAACAATTCCGACTAGTCTGAGCACTATAGAACATATTGACCGTTATAGTGCAGTATTATGTTTAGGTACTGGAGCTGTGTAATTATTGAACTGTCTATAATTACACCTGATAAATTATTGTGAAAGATCCAAGTAGATTATAGTAGCTATAATTAAATTTACCTTTAAATTTTGTCACTTCCATTATGTATTTTCTAATAAAGTTTCCTTAAAAGCACCCAACCCAAGTAGCACCAAAGTACCTGTAACTGATACAGGAACTTCTAATGAATAACTATTACGAAGCCGCCACTAAAACTATGACTTTTATGTCTAAATAACTTTATTTATCAAATCGACACTTGCTTCCAAGTAGTTTTTACAACTATGGTTACTTTGTAACTGTATATGACTTGTACGCAACTTTCCCAGTATTGATAATGCCGTAGTTGCCATTGGGACGGCCTTAAATTTTTAATGACTTGAATATGGCTAACGATGGTAGTGGCGACTAATTTACGCAACTTAAGTGAGGCAGCAAAGTTGCAACTTCTTTCAAGTAGTTTTTATAGCTGGCGCGACGTTCTGCAGATCTTCGCTATCCCTTTAAATTCGTGGAACTTGTAAATAATATTAAGTACTGTTAAGAACGAATTTCCTAACTCCAGAACGGAACGTCACCGTGTAGGATTACTATAAAGTGGGTGTCACCCACCCAATATTAATAAAATTTCATGCTGCGCATTGTTGTGTAGTATGTAGTAATTTAGATACGAACTATGCACAGTGACTCTTAAAAATACTGACCTGGCAAAGTTGGCCACAATACAAAACAATTTACCAACATTCTACGACATTTCATATAAAATTGCAGCTTTTTTCATATATTTCGTTTAAAACTATCACATAGATACTATTTGCGACACCGCTATCTGTAGAAAGTGGGAGATTAAACTTCCATGTAGAACCATGAAGTTATAACGCCATCATTCATCGGGCTTTTGTCATAGTCTAAACTCCGCCGGTACTTTAAGTGCTGCTGCTGTAACACTCGGTACTTTTTAATAATTATTACTTTGAAGTTTTGTATTTACAGTGTCCGTCCAAACTATCGTCAAGTGGCAATTACTTTCAGGTTATGTTTTTTAATCAAAACGACTATAAGGTTATTTTTTCCGAAACATGCTATCTTTATAGGCAGAACTTACGACGCCGTTATTAAAAACCATGACCCATTACGCCACAATGATATAAAAATTAATATAGCATTGCTTTTGCACAATATATAATAACATTAATACAACAGTATTAGTCTTCAACTTAAAAAAACAATAAAATAGGTGTTCAGCTTCTAGTTGCAGTAGTTTAGATTTTGTAACTCAGATCGTCGGAGAGTGTTGCTCTCTAATATTACTTTTATAGTACTTGATTTCATTTCTGAACTAAAGAAATAAACCAAAGATCGTTGAGGAATGAAATATAGGTATAACAACATCACTTCCAAGACAAAACAAGCAACTCTAAATTAAAAGTTTCGTGGAAGTCGCGGCTACCAAGCCGCAACGTTACCGCTACGCAGCCGGATAAGAATTAGCAATGTCGCCTAAACATTGCGGTGACCAAAAATTATTTCCCATTTTAGTTACGTGTACGTAGTGGGAGCGTTTCTATTAGCAGCCAAACACTTTAAACTATGGTCGCCGGTACGTTCCACTGACTAACTAATTGAGCTGGTTGGGAATCATTTACACCAAACTGTACTCACTATTGCATAGACCTTGAGTGCACTACTACTGCAATCGTTAGCAATAGCAAAAATATGATTAAACTAGGAAATATGAATTATCCAATCGATTTAACAATGCAGATTTTATAAGAACTCGTTATGTTACTTAAACACCTTGTAAACCCTTCCTTAATAAAGATAATCAACAACATTTTTTGGGTTAATCGACTGCAACACTTCGATTTGGTTGGAAGGTGCAGTTATTACTGTTATTAGAATTACCGTAATAATATCACTTCCTCTTTATTTTCTGGAAAATAGGTTAACGATATATTTTATGTAATAGTGTACCTAAGATAAATTATTAATTAAATTTTAAATTTCAGTGATGAACGCAGAAACTCCAGCCCGAAAATTTTAATAAAATATAAAATGGCATCAGTGTGGAAACAAATGACACCCAAGTGGCGAGTTCTGAGATAACAAGCTCGTAACAAATTGATCTCTGTACAAAAAGTGCGATGGACGTTATCGCTTGCTCAGGCTTAGACTTAGCGTTATCGAAATCAAAGCAGAATCCCCACACTTTAAAAGTAACTTCACGCTGCAACGTCTGACGAATACGGGATAAAGTTTCCTATATAGATTTAGTAAAAAAATACAAAGCGAATGGGCGGTCACTAGTATCCCTATAAATCGATAAAATGAATGATGCTGACCCTTCGCATGCTCATAAATCATAGGTTCTAAACGTCAGTCGACTAAAGTCAAAAAATCATTGTTATTAGAGACGTAACATTAATCTCCATATGTTGTAAAATAAGAAAACATATATCCACGTGTCTATTTCTAAATTGCAATACATATCGTTAAAATTAATTTTATGTAAACTTTAATGTAATTTCTGCCCTAATACTATATTTCGTATGAGTGACAAGCTATAGTTTATTATTTGCAATTTTCCTTTTGACCTCGATACTGTGAATAGAGTAATCATCACATACGCACATGTGGAATAAACAGTAGATTACTGAATCGCTTAATTAGTGGACATTTCTAAAGCCCTTGATTATCCCTTTTCATGCCTGTCAATGAAAGTGCATAGCAAACATCTCGCTGCCTGTGGTTACTGAAAAATACTATATAATTAAGTGGGATTACGTGGATTTGTTGTTTCAAGGATAATGCAAATATAATCCACATAAAATTGATTTTCGCATGATCAAAATTTATTAATAAAAGACGCTGCTCAGACGTTCGCTCACAGGAAAAGTTTTTTTTTAAACAAAATATGCCTAGTTTATTCGATTTGGGAAAAGTTTATATTAGTAAAACGTTATTCTTTTCATTGAAACTACTAGAAACAATAGTTACAATGTCAGTTCTTATCTGTTTCATTTCAATAATAACATTACGATGTTATGAAGCTTATTTTAGGACCCGCTGTAACCGTAATCATTATTTAAAAAAAAATTATATCTAAGAACTTCAAATTCGAAACAGGTGCAAAATGAGATAATTAATAAAAGAGGATAATCTTTATTAAAAAAGATCTAGTTTTACAGTAAGTTGTCTTTGGATTGTAAGATGGGTTGCCTATTTGGTAGCCATCATCGGGGGGGGGGGGGGGGGGGGGCTATAAATAAATATCTTGACAGCCACAGTTCTTCCATTCGCTCGACGTGAGCTAGCGATCTTATTCATTGTGCTCTTATAAGCTGCGTAAAGGCTTCTTCTGCATAGAGTTGTTTCAGCAGTTAACTAGGTCTTGGCGTCCATACTTCTCCATCCTTTCTTCCTCCATATATCCTGCGTAACATTTTTTCTTTCCTGACTTCAGGATATCTATTTTATTTGTTTTCCACGGTTTCAAACCAATTAAAATACTTCTTGGTCTTCTTCACAAAGATTTATTCCAAGAATTAGCAAATGAGTGTTGATATGTTTCGGAAACGACACACGATTTCCATCATCAGGCCAATAAACGTTACGTTGCGTTGGAAGCACATGTCAAATTAAAGCCATGAAGTAAATTTGAGCTTAAAATACACTGTGGGAAAATTTTACAATTTTAATACTAATAATGTGAAGCTAATAGCTATTTATGCAACAAGTGCTAAAAGTTGAGTTTTATGCACGAGACATGAAAATTATAAAACGAGTTTTATAACATGTCGAGTGCAATAACACTTTTAGCACAAGTTTGCATACAATATTTTTTCTACGACCTTAAATTTTCTGTTATTAATCCATAAATGTCGATTTACCAAAGGTTTGCATTCATGACAGTTATAATTTAAGTCACAATAAAGAGATGGCCTTGACGCGCAGGTGAATGTTTGTGGCGGGAGTAAAGGCAGTTATCAAAGGTAATTATAATAGTACACGTCTGACTTTATTCATTACATAACGCTTTAATTATTTAAAAAACAATTGACCTCTTACGCAAGAAGTAACTAGAATAACTTTACAACCCCACTTCCAGTTCAAAATTGTAGTTTTATAACCTCACTTCACTTTTAGCACATGGGCTAAAAGTAAACAGCTGATCTCATTTTAAACACGCTAAATTATAGAACGTCACTTTTAGTGAAAAAAGCTAGCGCTAAAAGGCCTACGTTTAGTGGTGGTCGTAGAAAAAATAAATTGTTAGAACGTTTAAGATTATTAAGATAATTTACAGCTTAATTACTTAATTAATTTACTAAAAAAGTTACCAACTATTGCCCAATGAAGTAAGTACATTACCGTATTTTCAATTACTCAAATAATATAGTAATTCAATCGTATATAATTGTAATCGGGTAACAAATTAAATTTTTAATAAACTTTACTAGAAATTCAAGTGGCATATTTGTATTTACTACTATTTAGATAGCTGTGTGCTAGTACATTGTTTCAAACGAGAAAATTGACGTTAATAAATAATTATTATGAAGCAATATTGTATAATGACGCTATTTATTGTGAATTGTTATGGAACAAATTAAATTACGTTTTAAATACTTTACTCTGTAATCTTTACTTACCGCGCACATATTTTTCGCTTCTTAATCAATAATTATGAGCAAGCTACACCCTAGAACAGCCTACACGAAATATCTCTTTGATAGTGCACAAAACTAGCTGTTATCCGACTAGTCATAGGATATATAAATTATACTTAAGTTGATACAAAAATGCCCTATCGTTTTTGCTTAACATGTAACTTAATATGGCCTTATCTTATTTTTAGGTTCTAGAGATTTAACACCCAATCTAGGTCAGTCATTTAATAATTGAAATTATCAGACAATAATTCAATTACCGCTAGTAATAAAGTAATTAAATAGTAGAGTAATTTAATTACTTTAAATTTAAATTGAATGTAGTAATTAATTACTTTCTAAATGTAATTGTCAAGTGGTTTTTACCAAAAATTGCAGTAACCAATTACAATTACTGTATTTTGAAGAATAATTCAATTCCAAGACTAACCAGCAAGAACGGATTTAATAACTGTCCAGCTCTGACATAATTTAATGATACAATAAATTAAAAACTGAACAACTAAAAAGGAGATGCTTTTTGAGGGAAAGCAATTCTGAGAAATATCAACGTTTCACCTCCGTGTGTCACAGTAGGTATTAGTGACATGTGCAACCCTAATTTCACGTTTCTCGATTCACTTTTGAACTTAAAATCGCGCTAAACACACCGCGCACTTATTATCTTATACAATCGTTGTTTGTATTTCCTTGCTGTTATTCCTGTCCGCTATTATTACGAATCCCAAATACACAAAGTTTTGTACTTTTTCTACTATTCTTTTCTTGTTGTTGGGTAATACTATGTTTATCTTGATATTATTACTTCCTTGCACCTATATTGCGCCCAATCGCCATATATATATTGTAGTGATAGCTCTACGTTGTGCTAGTAATTAATTATGCAACGGCTCAATGCTTGAGATGCATATCTTATTTAGTATTAGCCCTACTATTTCTTTTAAAACCGATCATTTTCAATTTTACTTTTTAACTAAGTATTACAATTGAGACTCTCAGGGTGGTTCGCCAATCTAGTTATCTATTAGTTTAAATTCAAATTTTATTATAATTTTTGATTACTGAATGACATTAACTGTCAGCATGACTTCTAAACTTAATCAAACCAAGAATTGACAAATATTCTTTCTAATAACATATCCTTTAATCAATTCACTCAAGTAAGTACTGTATTCTGTCTATTTCACTCTTTCTTTTATTGTCTGTTGCTTTTTATATGAATAATTAAAGCAAACCTGAACACTTCTCAAGCTTTCAGTGCAAGTATCCAAAACTACAGCTCCCAATGTCCACAGCACCCGATGTTCACAGCCCTTCAAACAATATCCAACCTGTCAAAAACCCTGACTGTCCGCAGAAACTGGTCCTGTTCCCTTATCAATGTTACTGTCACCCCAACAGATTCCTGGTAAGTTGCAGTATTATAGATAATTCCAAGCTAATCTTCTTTATTCCTCAGCTCGTACTCTGTATCCAGCAACACCTACAGAACTGTCCAAGTCATGCAGTTACTTCCACAATTTCCTTCTAAATGATTGACTTGTCTTCCATGTAATCACCAACCTCAGCAACGAACACTAATTATATCTTGCATGTACCAATAAATCCAAATCTATTTAAATATTGTAGTCTTCTTGTTATTTGTATCTAATTAACTGTATTGCACAATATCTTCACGGATTGTATTCTTGTATTACTTTAGCATTTCATTTTCAACAAATAAAGGCATAATTTAAAATTTTTATTGTATCAAAAATAAGTTTTTCAAAAATCTGTATATACTTTAAGAGTTTGTTATTCTTACTGTCTAAACAAATTTTTATACCCTGGTAGTTACAATTATTCCTGCTCCCTTAAAAATATTACATGTCCTAATTATTACATGCTACAATTCCTTATTATTATAGCAAGCACATTTGTCAAATATAACCTTGGCTTTAACTTTATTAATATTACACTCTACCATCAAAAT
>CALNHX010004873.1:0-118090 GCA_940337035.1 Agriotes lineatus | reverse complement strand
TATACACTTATGTGACTTGGGAGTAGCAAAGGTCCCACCTTGAGGTCTAAGTGAGCGTGACCAAACAATGAAGTTGCTGAACAATAAATCTTCGTCCAACAATCAGTAAGCTTCAATATTTTTGTGTGAGGCCTTAGAAGAGTTAGTGCAAGAAACATCGGTTCATCTTTTCTTGTGAGTCTGATTTGGGGTTTGGTCGTTGTCTTCATTCTAGTGGTAGTACAAATTTCTTTGCTCCACACTAATCTTCATATCGTGAGAGAAAAAACTTTATGCACAATCTGCCATTAGGACATATTCCTTCAAATCCAGTGTTATACCATGGTGCACTTATTATACAACAACCAGGATTTTAGATTTATAGAACGAAAGAAACGTAAACAGGGACTTCTTGAATTACCAGAAGTATAAAGTGGTATTATAGAATGTATTAGAACACACTCTTCATCATTTAAGATGGTAAACTTGAAATCTGGGCAAATATTTGATGCAAAAAGGTCTATAGACAAGCACAGGTCCCTTTATTCCCTTGTGAGCATAAGGTATTAACAAAATCTCTCCAACTGTTTCTGTCTACTGCGTCATTTCTGTTTCTTCTTCTACTAAGCGTCCCCATGTTGTTTTTGGTCTTCCTTGTTCTTTCCATCAACTCTTGGTTTGATACTCGATCAGACCATCGTATTCTCACGATGTAGCTTAAGACACCTGTTGGTGAAGGTTTATAACTTTATTTTAATCACACTTGTGGCACACCTCTGACTTAACTAGAGTGTTGTATTGGATACTTAATTTTATTTTCACTTCTACATTTTTAGCTCTCCATATTTTACTCACACACCTTTGAGTCTATTAATTCTCTATTCTCTATCTTGGAAACCAAGAAATACGTCATAGAATTCAAAAGGCTCGAAATGTCATAGGAGCTTTAAGTAGTATTTGGTGGGATAAGAACATAAGCAATACAAACAAAAAACGAATTGGACAAACAATGGTGGAGACAGTTCTAACATATGGATGTGAGATTTGGACGGTGAGAGAAGAAGAAAAACGAAGATTGACGGCAGTAGAAATGGACTATCTCCGTAGAAGTGCGAGAATATCAAGATTACAACGAGTTCGAAATGAAGAAATAAGGAATATAATGACAGCAAGAGAAACACTTATCGACAGAGTTGAGAAGAAAGGTTTAAAATGGTTTGGACATATACTACGAATGGACGAATCAAGATGGCCAAAGCGAATGTTCACTTGGAAACCACCAGGAAGAAACAGAAGAGGTCGTCCCCGAAAATCATGGAATGAGGGAATTAGACGAGCGCTAAGAGATCGGGATATGGATGAAGAAATGGCGCAGGACCGTGTAGCTTGGAGACTGGGATTGGGAATGCAGCGACCAGCTGTCTAATTGTTATATTACATAATTGTGGTTGTGTTGTATATATAATTAATCCCAAATATATATATATATAATTCTCTATTCAACATCTTGCACTGTTCCACTATCACTTAATATTACACTGCCTAGATATGTGAAGCTTTCAACTTTTTTTATTACACTGTTAATTACTGTAATATACGTCTTTGACCCCTTCTGCATTTATGATCATCATTCTAGTTTTCTTATTTATTCTTAATTCTGTCTTGCTTGCTGTAGAATATTTAACTTTCTTACATTGAAGGTTTTGTGACATAAGACCATATGATCAAGCATATTCTAAGTTTTCTAGCTTAGGTTCCCATTTATTCCTCTCTTCTCGTACTTGTACATGCATTCTCTATGCCTTCGTCTAACATAACTAGAAACAGTAACGGTGATAGAATGCATGCATGTCCAACTTTCTGTTAATTTCCCTTTATACAATACTCTTGTAAGAGTCTGGTGGTGTCTGGTAAGCCTCCTCTTGCAAGGGTTTCCCAGTCAAATGCCTTTTCGAAATCTATAAACAACACGTATAAAATTGAGCAATATTCTGATGACTGCTCTGCTATGATTCCTAATGTATTAATGTTGTTTATGTATCAATGTATGTATGTACTAGAACGCGTTGGCCAGCCTACTTCTGGCCCTGCCAGCGTAAAGAAATGGTTAACAATAAAAATGCTTGCTTAAGCTGATGGCCAGCCGACGTCCGGCCTTGCCAGCGTTAACAATACAAATGCTTGCTGTTGACGGTCTCGCCACTTGTGCGCGCGCCACTGCTTACGGTCGGACGGCCGGCGATCGGTCGGTCGGTCGGCCGGCGGTCGGTCGACCGGCATCAGCTCTTATAATATAAGATTGTCGGAAACCTCATTTTACCTTGCGGTGTAGAGGCTGGTGCTTTATGCACTTTTGTCTAGTGGTACAATGCCCAATTTGCCCCAGATTCGGGTTACAGAATAGGAGCCCGCCTTTTGTGCTTGCGCAGCAACCATTGTGTGCGGTGTGTGTCTTCATGATGTGTTGACCTTGTTACTCTATCTTTTAGGTCTGTGGTTCTGAGTACCCAACTGTGAATGCCTAGCACTTTCCTAACTGCATTACGCAGCTTCTTCTATGCATGAATGATATGCTCTAAATCTTGCTTGTTCATTTCAAATCCCTCTGTGATGATTTTATATATTTTACTTGCTACACTCAATAAACTTATACCCCTCCAATTTGAACAAATTTTCAAGTCTCGTTTTTTAAATTTTAATTACAGTTCCTTCTTTCTAGTCTTGAAAAGGTTTCCTCAAACCAAATCTTCCTACAAAGTGGGAGGAATATATTAAGCGTTGTAGAGATATGTATCTTTACCATATCTATAGTTACTTGATCCATTCCTGGTGCTTTTCCTGTTTTTATTTGCTTGAATAGTCTTCTGGATTTCTTCTCTCGTGAAGGGCTCCAAATTCATTTGCATTTCTTCTTTTTCTCATATCTCTTGATGTCTCACTGTTATTTCTTCAAAATAGTCGTGATATCTCTCTAGTTGCATTTGTGTTGTAGTCAAAATCTGCCCGTTTCTCCCTTTCACTGGGACATCTGCCTTCTTTTCTGTTTTGCCTGCTGATTTGTTACCTTGTATAATCCTTTACTATCTCCTTTGTTTGCTGTTTTGTGCATCTTTAGCCTAATACTTCTTTTTAACCTGTTGATTTTCCTTTGGTACAAAATCTGGATCTCTCCTTTTTCTGCTTCACTTTGTACTTGCAGTCCGCGTATCTTCAGTTGATTCCTTTCCTTAATCCTCTCCCATGTATTAAAGTCATCCAATCTGTTCTCCGCACACATAAGAAAGAGAGAGAGACAGCAGAAAGGCCAGTAAGCAACGTTGCCAGACTGTGTAAATTACAGGAAAATACACAAGTAAATAAGCAAAAAAAAAACAACCGCATAGCGGTAAAAAATTCAGAAGAACTCTTTTACAAAAGAAAGAGAGAAGAAAAAGAAGAACGAAGAGAAAAATTAAAAGAAGAGGCTTCCAAGAAAAGTAAACTAGAACAAAGAACACCACCTGCAGCAACTCTCGAGTTATAAGATAACTGCAAGTATGGAAAAGCTCGAAAGACTAATTGGAGGACTGAATGCACAAATAAAAAAAATCAGGTAGCATATAAAAACACAAGAAACGACATTAGAGAAGAAAACTCGCAAGTGAAGAAATTAGATTACTGAAGAAAAAAGTCGAATGAAAACAGAAAAAGGAGGAATTGCAACTAAAGGGGATGAAAATCTCAAAGAAGCAGCAAGAGTTTATTGAAAAAAGTCAGTTATAGTGCAAGGCAGAAAAACAGGACCCCAAAGTGATAGTATCAAAATTAAATATTTTGAGCAAAAACTCGATGTCCTAAAGCAAATGTACAGACTTGGTGCAAAACAAATGGCACTAAAAACAAATGGAATGACAAAAGAAGGTGGTGAACTTAATAAAAGTACAAAAAACTAAAAAAGAGCAGTGCGAACAGATCAAATACGACAGAAATGAATAGGGAAAAGGAAATAAATATGGAATGTAAAATGAAAGTGAAAGCAAAAGCACCAGGAAAATAAACTCAAAAAAGCAATAAAGATAGGCCAGTGGAACGTGCGCACACTGCACCAGCAGTAAATTTTGTACATATGTTTTTACCAGAAGCTCTTCGATTGAAATATCTATAAAACAGGAAAGAATTGATAGAGTTTAACCAATGTCTATGAATTTCATTCATTCTTAATGCCGCCATACTGCTTACGTGTTAGATTGCCTTATTATTTACCACTGAATTTTTTCCACTGATAATATCATGATATGACTTGACTATACCATACACTGATATGCACATAGCCCAATCATTTCACGATAAAACAACCTGTTAGTTAAACAATAGCCATTTTCCACTTACTTTGCAGTAGTGAGCAACACAAACATACTAACAAAACTGTCAGTAAGCGTCTTAAAGTACGGGTCAGAAGGAAGGTGCCCAAATAAGAAGTATCCAAGCAGAGAGTAACTGCACACAAAAAACAGCAGCAAAGCTAGCATGTCCAAGATTGGAGGCAGCGACTGCAAGATTTGCCGAATGAAGCGACGCACTCCACCACAAGCTCTGGTGTCCACAAGGAAAATTGGGCGCAGGGCACGAGTCACACGGAAGTGTGATGATTGGCGTATTAGGACAGTCAGCGCTTCCAACACCATTACTATTAACGTAAGCCCCTAAAATTCAAAAGTTGGGTATTGCTCAGTTAGTTGAATGAAGAAAATACCTTGATCATGGTGCGCTTATGCTTGAAAATAGCCATCCAGCCAATCCAGCGCAGCTTTAGCACAAGCTCAACTCCGATTACCGCCAGGGCAACCAGCTCTAACGTTCCATGAATTCCCACAGAAAGCTACAGAAGATACTATAACATTTACAGTACATTAAGCTGCAATCTCACCTGGAAATGTGCTACTGAAGGGGCTTCTACTAGTGCTAACAACAATAAAATGATCGAGGTGACCAAGTCCAATCCGTAATACCATGCATTATGGACTAGAAGATATGCGGGTAAGTCAGTGGGGTGCCTCGGGTGAGAATCGAATTTCTCATTGTTCTGTCCTTCCTGTGCAAAGAACCAATTTAAAAAAGCAACATTACAAAATTTCTCGTTTACCTCTAAAAAAATTGCTGCTTCATGATAATTCATCTCCCAGTGCCCATCGCCCCTGTCTATTTCTCGGTCTGTTTCACAGCTTAATGTTGATCGGCTCCCCATTTCATCACCTTCTACGGAATCTAGTAAATTAATTAATCTATGCGTTACAAACCATCAGACTTAATTGAAAGCATTACACCTTAACCTACACTAAATTCTTGTATCTGTTATCAAAAAGTGGCATGAAGATAAATTATAATTACTGCGATTAAATTATCTCGTTCTACTGATACGGTTGCTTTGTGAGTTTGACCAAGTGCAGCGAACTGTAACAATTTCACTCTTCCTTAAATTCTCTTCTGCTGGACTTACTGGTGCTGTTGGAGCCGTATGAAACATTGTGAATATCTTCAGTAAATCGTTTGTAGCCATCGTCGTCGGGGGAAGAGCACCTACGGCTTCTAGCCATAATACAGCTCACAGCCTCAGAGCTCAGCTGCCTCTCAGCTCAGCTGACTGCTGCAGATTGATTTAATGCTGAGTAGGCAACCCACCCTACACGCACCAGACAGATTTTTTTTGTTTTCGTGACGTACATTTAAGCAGTGGTACCCAACAACGGGTCGCAACCTGTGGTGCGCTGTATGAATTGGAGTCTCGATTCGCAAAATATTACCCTAATTAATATTCAAATTAACAATTGCTTGAGAATATTTATCCTAGTTTTCATGGAAATAATTGAATGCAAGTGATGATTTTGCACTAATACATTTTAGCGACTATTCAGTTCACCTGTGATCTGTTAAAAGTGGACCAATGAAAACGTCAGATTTTCCATTTCATAGCCAACCAAAATAAATTGTAGTGACTATTGTACTATAGTAAAATCACGGAAACATTAATTTAAAGTTACTGTTTAATGACGAGCCCCTTTGATTCCGTGATTTACCTATAGTTACAATCATATTTATTGTAACTAGTGTGTTGAAAAGCAGGGGCCTAATTAAAATTATATACACCTAGTCTTCAAATAAGTTCTAAATTTGTTTTTCTTAGTAAACGATAAAAAATTCAAATTGGTTCTTTTTTAATTATAAGACAATAATAAGTAATTATAAAAAATTTATAATGACATTGAAATAGAAATTAGTTTTAGAATTTAGCATTGGTATGGACACTCTGCCTTTGTTATCTATGTTTGAAAGAAAAAATCTTGTTCCTTTGGATAACAATTTACTTTCAGCAGTACCCAATCAGCGCGAAACTTTTTTAAGACCTTTAAACCACTGTAACTTTTTGATTATTGGTTTTTCATCAAATGTTTGCGGATAAAAAATGTTTACTTTAGTCCCATCTATCTACCCTAAAAATCTCCGTACGTTATAAATCACCTAATAATTTGCACGAGTACAACATTTCAGCACTAATTCGTGCTACTGAATGTTACGAAACCTTCCACATTCGAGAAAATAGTATGCAAGGCAAGATTTTTACTGAGTACCCCACGTGTCCTGAATATTAACGATAATTTTGTCAAGCGCACAAGTGCTTTCGCAAAATGATAATAAACCTATTATGTATTTTATATGAATGAAATCGGTAATTATACAAACACAGTGTGATCATAAAAATTTTGGGTAAGGGCTGCTATGGCAAACGAAAAAACACAATAGTTATTTATGTATCTATGCCGAAAAGCAGTTTCGTCCGAGGTGCATATTAAAATGTTCAGTCTGTCGTCATAACCTGAAAAAAAAATAAAGAGCAGTCAGAATAGCAACAACTAATGTTTCCGCGACTCTGGTTGAATTTGTGCAAGCCTTCGATTTGCGTAGGTCTGGAATTAATTTTGCACTCGTCCAATTCCCACCTTGGAACATAAATTTTATAATATTGTAGAACCAGGTTGTTTTTTGACAGGAGATGAAGCTTCTTGGTTGCAATAAGATGTGATGGAGATCAGGCCTAACCAACCCTATAAAGACAATCTTGGCCTAGTCTCGTCAAAAATTAACGTACTTCAGTAGTTAAAATTATATTAAAATAAATAACAAATACAAATCCTTATATATGATTGAATGTGTGTCGTGTTTTTTCAACCTACTATTGACATAGACAAAACACGACAGTTTTCAATTAATGTCGCGTAAGTATACAAAGTGTTTGTAATATGACCCAGTGCAGGTCTCATAATGCAAAGATTTGCGAAATGATTCCTTATAGTAATTGCAGCTTGATCCAGTAACTTGACGTAATGTGTCGAGTTTTGTATAATTACAAATAACTTATCTAGCACACGTTGAACTAGTTTTATATCCTAATTAAATGCACTTTTGTGTCTACATGATTTCACTTAATTTTTACACCTTTTTTAAGCTGTCTGGCCCATGATCAAACATTAGTTTGAACAACTAATAATCACATTATTAATTTTGGCTTGAAGTATGTCTAGTTAATTGTTGAATTTACTACATTGCTCGACTTATTGTTAGAGCGCCTAATTACAACAGAGAGACGCAGAATCGCAATTCCAGAATTTTGAGGAATCTGAAATTAACCACAAAAATATGTATCTGTATTTAACTAAAATACGAAGAAAAAATATTGTACAGCGGCGACGATCGTTAACGCTGCGATTTTTACAGTGGAAAGGTTTGGAGGTGGAAGCTAACATAAGGAAATGTAAAAAATCGATGTTTTTTTAAATTTTCAACTGTAAATTATCCTACTCGTCCAGAGCAAGAATTTTTAAATAGAACACTTTTCAAATTTTCGCAGTTTTCCCGTAGAAAAATCAATGTGAATATTTTGAGGTTCAAATAGAATATTTGAACAAGGAGGCCTCTCGTAGTTGCCATCTACGTTTGCCTCACTCTAAACCTAGTCAAATAATCTCTACCCATATGCTTACACGCTACAATTAGAAACATCCGCGTGCTTTCAGATAGATAGCTCCACTGGCCTCTAGGCTAATTGCTCGAAAAAAGCCGAGTTACAAAAGTAATTGTGCTTACAACAATTTTTAAACGATCACAATACAAACGAGGTGACGGTTCAGCTAAACAATCGTTAAAATCCACAAAATCAATCAGCCCTGCAACAATAACTCCGGCTAGTTGCAATTGGAATAGAGGGTCGGTTTGACGATAAGAAATATGTAGATGAATATTAGCTCAAAATTTAAACACTTGGGGATTATCAGCTGTCGAACCCCTCAAACCACAGAGCGTGAAACAATTTTGATCGGAAGGTGAGGCATGGCAGATCTGGCAGACAAGGGACTTACCTTTAGCGCGTCACCTGAAATACCTGTTAATTCTGGTTTAGCTTTCTTTACAACCCTTCCTGCAAGGTGCTTTATAAAAACATATTAAAAACCACACCAATAAAATTATTTAAGTCGATCTATTAAGCACGCGAACGGATTACGTTGCAATCAGCGATCCTACACATCAAAATTCCACCCTACGTGACGTCACTGTATATATAATCTAACTCTTGCTAACAGCAAGCGGCGGTTTAATTATTTCACAAGTTGCAGACCGAAAGAGGCTTCTTAATTCAGCTCTATCAGGGCTTAATGGCACAAATTCATCAATTATTGAAGTTGGCTTAAAAGTTAAATTCTAATTCAATCTTTTAAAATCCGAGGAAGCACTGGTTAGTAACCTGCAGTCTCTTCACTTGAAGGATGCATCCTTTAACTGCATGAAGACCTGTCTAGCACCTTAAGATGGCGAAATGGCCCCTTTTGGAGCACGTCCACGATAACTGGTTATGCAGGGAAGGCGGCTAGATGGCGATGAGTGTAAACTAGCGGTCGCCGACATACACACAACAGAACACAACCCTCAAATATACGATGAGGAATTAATCGGCATATGTGGCACTAACCAAATTGGGAATAAGACCCTAATTAACGATAAATTCTCTCAAGTCTGACTACCCTTACAGAAAAACATCAGCGCACCTGACAGCACGTCGGCTTCTTTTAAGTGTGAACACTTTTTTTTAATACGTGACAGTGATAGTGAACGTGAGCCAAGGAAGGCGGCGCATGAGCGACATGCCGCCTCGAATGTTAAACTCCGACTGAGGAGTGCATGTCGAGATTTACGAGCCTCATTCAACATTCCCACTTAAGTGCGAAGCTAAGCAGTCAGAACAAAATTTAAACCACGGCAAAAGTGCATAGAACCTTTGTTATTGGAGATTTTATTTCCAGTATTTTCATTCTCCGATGCACCCTTTTGTAGTTAATAGCGAAAAACCAGTGCTACTAACAGTCTCGAGGGCGTTTTATGAGACTAGGGGTATGTGCTTCACCGCTTGAGTAGGGAACTTCTTTAATATTAATTTCTAACTGTATCAGTAGGTAATATGAATATCAAGAAAACACTTTTTTATTGGACCAAATGCTCATAGATATTGATTATACTTCTAACAGCTCAATAGGAAATACAGCAAGTCTACCATAGCGCCTTGTCCCGTTTCGTTTACGGGTAATCACCAGAGGTATTGTTCATGTTCCAATGACAGCGCATATTTCTTAATCCTTTGACGGAGAGCAGGATAATAAATATGGTACAAAAATGGGAGTTGGTGAGAATGGTATAAGTGCAAATATTTTAAAAGTGTATTTTTGAAATTGCTTTACCTTTAACTGCTATAGTAAATAACTCATTGGACCAGGGTATATTTTCAAATAAATTAAAAGTTGCAAGAATAAAACGTATATGCAAGTCAGATTCAGGCTAAAATGCAAATAATTGTAAACCAGTTGCTATCTTAAATACTATTTATCTACGACCACTACTAAAAGTAGGCCTTTTAGCGCTAGCTTGTTTCACTAAAAGTGACGTATTATAGTTTAGCGTGGTTAAAGAAATCAGCTGTTTACTTTAAGCGCATATGTGGTATAAAGTGTTAGTGAGGTTATAAAACTACAATTTCGATCTGGAAGTGAAGTTGTAAAGTTATTCTAGTTACTTCTTGCGTTACAGGTAAAGTGTTTTTGAAATAATTAAAGCGTTATGTAATGAATACAGTCAGATGTGTACTATTAATAATTACCTTTAGTAACTGACCTTGACAGTACTGGCTCCGCAAACATTTGCCCTCGCGGCAAGGACTACTGTTTATTATGACATAAATTATAAGTGTCGTAGATGCAAACCTTTGTTAAATCGATATTTATGGATTAATAACAGTAAAATTAAAGTCGTAGATAAAATATTGTATGCAACTCGTGCTAAAAGTCGTTTATGTCTCGTGCATAAACGTCAACTTTTAGCACTTGTTGCATAAATAGTTATTCTGAGATAATTGAAGACTGTAGCTAATAGAGTAATAATATCTTTCTTTATAAAACATAAATTATTTAATTCTAATCAGTTTGGATTTCTGAAAGGGCATTCAACAAGTGAAGTGGTTGTTAACTTTGTAAATGTGTGATATGAAAACCTAAGTAAAGGCGACAAATACATGGGATTTTTTTTTTAATTTAAGGCTTTTGATTTGGTTAACCATAAAATATTATTGAGGAAACTGGAACAGTATGAAATTCGAAATGTTACCTTAGAATGGTCACAAGTTACCTTAAAGATAGACCTCACTATGTGGAAATTGATGGCTGTAAATCATGATGATGAATACGTGCATCCTCAAGGATCTCTCCTGGGGACGCTTTTGTTCATTATTTACATCCATGATATACCTCTTTTAAATAGAATATTTTAGCTGTAAGAGTTTTATCTAATCATTATTTTTTAGTATTGTCGGTAACCTCATTTTACCTTGCGGTGTAGTGGTGCTTTATATGCTTTCGTACGGTACAATGCTCAACTTGCCCCGAAGCGGGCCTTCTGTGCTTGCGCAGCAACCATTGTTACTCTATCTCTTAGGTCTGTGATTCTCAGTACAGTACAGTTAATACAGTGATTCTGAGGAGAGTATAATCCATTCACGATGGTTCCTCTTCCCATGCAAAATAACTTATACAGAGTGTTCCAGAACTGCCTCCCCACCGATTAGTCATAGATTCCTTAGGTTATAATAAATCGATTAAGATAATATACCTTAGTACAAAGTCCCTCCAGCAAGACGTTATAGAGCCTTGAAGTTCAATTTTGTATTTCTTCTTTTTGTGTTAGTTTCCACAAATGTGTTAAAGATATATTTTCTCACCACTTTAAGATAATATTCTTTATTACGTAAAAATTACAAAAATAAGGGGGCACATCTAACACTTCGATGTTAGATAGCTAAATTCGTAATTTGTCCTGTGTCCTTATTTGTAGCAACTTAAAATAACACCACAACGGTCACCACTCGCTCAAAACCTCCTTGTTTTGTTCACGTTCGGCGATAGACTGCGCGTTCCCCCTCCCGCACATCCGCTTGTCAACCCCGCGTCCCCTAGCGGCGCACTTCCGTAGCACTCACCCGCGAAACGCTGAATTGAAAATATTTATCATTCGGCCATTCCTGATTTTACGACCTCCTGGTTCGTTGCTTGGGAAACGCTCGGATGTCCTCGTTGATCTCCGCCTCCCTCCAACACGTAATCCTTGAACCGCAATGGCCTCCCCACCTCTCGCTTTGCTCGAAGGTTAACCGGTCTCACTGCCATCGTTACAGCACCTGATGTTGTTTGACCCACTTCGGAATCTGGCGTTGCTCGCCTTGAAGCGGCGACCTTGACCTCGTTCTCGTCCTCCCCGCATGCGACGTTGTCACGTTTCTTGCCTCCACTAATCCGGATAGGTTCCTCTAGTTCGCTCGAAGATTCCTCCTCTCCGATTTCGTTCTCCACTGGATTTTTGTACACTTTCAACCTGGACACGTGCACTTGGGTCGTGAAGTTCCTGTTCGCACCATCTGCCACTGTATTAATCCTATAAGTGTCATTCCCTAAATCTCCGGTCACTGTGTATGGACCCTTATATTTTCTTTGTGTTTTTACCGGTTCCCCCGTGGAAACTGGCGGAGAACGCACGTAAACAATGTCCCCGACGTTAAATCCTTCGTGTTTATACCGTTTACGGTCAAACCGCTCCTTATATTTTATCTGCTCGTTTGTAACCTTTTCACGCACTTCGTCCTGTAACTTCGCTGGTAATACGTAATCGTCATTGTTTCCCGCGAATTCCCGTAAAGCACCATCGTGAAAGTTAGCTCGAAACCCATACAATGCTTCGAATGGCGTTTTCCCTGTAATTTTATTTACCACACTATTCGCGTCACGTTGTACTTCTTTTAAACAACTGTCCCACATTCGCTCCGTTTTAATTTTCGTTAAAATCGCCGGCGTAATGGTCCTATTCACCCGCTCGCAGACTCCGTTCGCTCGAGGATGTCTTGTGCTATTTAGCACGTGACGTATCCCATTACTCGCGCAATACTGTTCGAACCTGTCAGCTGTGAAGCTGGTTCCGCGATCCGTCACAATCATCGCTGGAAGACCAAAATCGTTCACAAAATCGCGCAAACACTTCAATGTACTGCTCGTTTTTGTGCTCGGCACCGCATAAAGTCTAATAAAACGTGTGAGAGCATCAATTACCACCAAAACGTGGGCGTTCCCTCGCGCACTTTTCAAAAAGGGGCCTAGATGGTCCAAATGGACTCTTCCCATCGGCCTCTTCGGAGAAGGTATCGGGTGCAACTCTCCCGCTTGCTTACCTCCAGGTATTTTTACCAACAAGCATTCTACGCACGAACGAATGTGCTGTCTGACGTAATGCCTCAGTCCAGCGAACCAATAATTTCTTAATATTAAATCCACTGTTCGCTCCACACTAAAATGACCCGCCATATCATGAAATTTAATTACCGTACTTTTCCGCATGCTAGTCGGGATTACAAAAAGTTCTCGGATTTTCCCGTTTACAGTAACTTCGCGCACTAATCGTCCGTTACGTAACTTGTACTTTTGAACAACCTGTTTTTCGTCTTTGTCACGCACACTATTCGGTAACTTGAGCACTTTTATTATTTCTTGTAACTTATGATCGCTGCTCTGGATTAACAAAATCCACTCCTCTTCTGGCATTATATTGTAAACCTCCAGACGTTGTTCGTAGATTTCTTCCATCGTGTCCGTGGCTGCTTCCACTGGAGATCTACTCAATGCATCCACGTGCTGCATCTTCTCGCCTTTCCTAAATTTAATCTCAAAGTCAAATTCCTGAAGTAAATGGCTCCACCTAGCAATTTGTGCGTTTGTAGTTTTTTGCATATTTAAGTACACCAACGCTTGACAATCGGTTACCACTGTGAAATGCATATGCAGCAATAATGGCCGCAATCTGTCCATACACCAAACGACCGCCATCAGTTCGAGCCTGCTACTGTGGTATCTCGACTCTGCATCTGTCGTTTTTTTTTGACACCGCGTATACCAAATGCATTTTCCCGTCTGCCCCTCGTTGTAACATCATCCCCGCTAAACCAACTGCACTCGCGTCCGTATGCAGTTTGTGCGGCGCTGACGTCAAAGCGTCCTTCAACTCGTCAAACGCCACCTGCTGTTTGTCTGTCCACATAAAAACATTGTCTTTCCGCGTTAAATCGCTTATCGGTCTCACTTTCACCGCATATCCTTTCACGAAGCGTCTAAAAAAACCTGTTAATCCCAGCCATCGTTTTACTTCGCGCACATTTCCCGGTCGCGGAAAATTCTCTATGACCTTCCCTCCGCAGATAATTTGAATCCTAAAAAGTCCACGCTTGAAGCACCAAAATGACATTTGCGTAGCTTCATCGTGAGATTCGCGGCACGGAAGGCCTCGAACACTTGTCGTAACCGCTCCAACATATCGTCCCAGTTTTTTGCTGGTATCAGCACGTCATCTAAAAACGCCATCGCGACCTTGTTCCTCAAAGGCCCTAGTACTCGCGTCATTAGCCTAGCAAAGTTCGATGGACTATTGCACAATCCGAAACACATTCGCGTGAATTCCCCCGTTTCATCTGGCGTAACAAAAGCTGTTTTACACCTAGACCCTTTCGCTAACGGTAACTGAAAAAACGCGTGTGCTAAATCCAAGGTAGTGAACATTGTACACCCTGCTAAATGTTCAAATTGATCATCCATGTTCGACAATGGATAATGTTCTTTCACTGTCTGTTGGTTCAACTTTCGAAAATCTACCACTAGCCTTGGCTCGTGTGAACTTTTGGCCACTAATAACACCGGTGACGCGTATGGCGAAGTGGTATCTGTCGCAATACCATTTGCCTTCCACTCGCGCACGATTTTTGCGATGGTTTCTCGCTCGTGTGCAGTCACCCGATAAGCTCTCGTACGCACCGGCACGTTATTGTCGATTATGTTCATTTCCATTAACTGAGTACAACCTAGTTCGCTTAAGTTTTGCGCGAAACACTCCCGAAATTCGTTCACCAAGCTTGTTAGGTTCCGCAAATCTCGCTCCGATATTTCTTCACTCACGGTTAATTGTTCACTTGTAATCGCTTCTCTGCATAATTCAATTTCCATCACGCTCATTTCTTGTCCACAAATATTCTTCGAATCAATGTTCACACCGAATTCCCGAATTTTGTCTATCTTTTCGCCTTTCACTACGAAGTTTGCATCGTCACTTTCGTTGGCTACTGGCACCGTAAATTTGCCTCCATTTACGTCCACACTCACGAAGTTTATGCTCCTGGGTTCCAACCTTTGATCTTCCGCAGCAGTTATATCTACTGATTGCGTGGCAACTGGCAAATTAATTTGCGCAAACGGTTCCTCACTACGCAAACCAAAATGCAGTGCATCGTCTACCCGCACATATGCTAACTCAGGGTGTTCGGTAAAGTTCTGCCCCAGCAATACACGTAGATTCTGTACCCCATACGGAACCACGTAAAAATTCACATCTTCTACGTTAATTCCATCTAGATTCACTCTAGCTTTCGCAAAACCTTTGCTGATTACCGCACTGCTTCCGAATCCTGTCAGTCTGTTTTCCGTTTTTTCAACTTTTAATTTTAAATCTCTCGCGGCTTCCTCAGTCACTGTGCTCACCGTAGCACCAATGTCAATGAAGCATTTTATCGCTTCTTGCTCGTTTATTTTAACATTCCGTATGAACTTCGTTGCCGCACTTTCTGCTAAATTCTTCGGTTCAGTCCCTATTCTCCACACTTGATTCACAGATTCACTCCTCTTCGTCAGACGTTCTGGACATTCTCTGCTGATGTGGTCCGGTTTTTTACAATTAAAACATACCACTTTTCTCGGTTTAGTGCATTCTCTGGCTAAATGCGATGGTTCACCGCAGTTGAAACACTTCCACTTCTCCTTCTTCACTTCAGGATGCTTTTGTGCACCCGGTATGGCTGGTTTTGTTGCTTCCTGAGGTTCACTTTTCACCCCGACGAAGCTGCTGCTATTGTTTTGGGGTTTGTGAGGCTTTTCACTTTTTTCTGCGAAGTGTTCGTTTGACTTCCGAGGCGTAAGGTTGTGTCCTATCACTTCTGCAGCCAGACGACAAAACAAGCGACCGACCCTGTGATCACATATCAACGTACCGAATGGCCAACTGGACGGCTGTGATAACAGCGTGAGTACTATCAACAATTACAGTGCAAGTGTTTTTAACGTTGCAAAACTATAAACTTGAACTGCTTAAATTAAATATAGTTTCTATTTAAACTCATAAAACCCGAGCCCCCTTCGGTGGGGGTTCAAAATTATAAACATGAGTAAGCGAAATAACTCCCAGCTATCTCCGCCACCTATAACCCCCAAAAAATATCTGTTTGAACCAAACACGCTTATAACCGCCAATAAATATTATATATCAAAGGAAAACATTCAAGCTGCACAGACATCAGCCAATTTAGGAAACGATGCTGACACATTAGCTCAAATGGAAACAGAACAAAACCCCGAACACGAAGCGAATTCTCAGCAGAACGAGAAGGTTAAAATCCCACCGATATTCTTGCATAATGCTGGAACTTTAAAATATCAGGAGATAATAGCCGATCTTAAATCACAAACAAAAGGCCAGTTTACAACAATACAAAAAAACAATCAATTAAGACTGAATCTGACCACCATTGAAGACTATCGACAAATAACTAAGTATTACAACGAAAACAACGTAAAATATCATACATTCAAGGACCCAGAGGCCAATAATTTATCGGTTATTATCAGAAACTTGCCAGTCTCAATAACCGAAAAAGAAATCGTAGATGAGCTAAAAACCGCCCAACTTCCAATAATTAAAGCTGTGAGACTATACAACAAAGCTAGATTGCCAATACCAATTGTAGCATTAGAACTCAAAAACGATGAAACTGGTAAAAAGATTTTCGAACTGAAGAAAATATTTCACAGTGTCGTTGAGGTTGAATCTAGACGAAAATCTAGAGACATACCTCAATGCAAAAATTGCCAAAGGTACGGGCACACCCGGAATTACTGTCAGTTAGACCCACGTTGCGTCAAGTGTTTGGGAAATCATTTGTACATACACTGTAATAAAAAACAGAACGAAGAACCACGTTGTGTTAACTGTGGTGAATCGCATCCCGCCAATTACAAGGGATGCTCATACTTCGTACAAATCAACAAAAAATTACAACCATTAAACCAAACGCAAGCATGGACATCAGCAACAACAACGAATAATATTATCGCCGGATACAAACCTGAACGTACACAACTGAACGAACAATCATACAATAAATCTTTTCCACGTCTTCGAAGACTTTTAGCAATCAGACAGCATCGAATACTCAAACATCCACAGATACGCTTACAACAGTGATAAACAAAATAATCGAACTTCTTCTCCTACACTTAGATAAAATACTTCCATATCTTACAACACTTATCCCACTACTATCTAATGGATCCAAATAACAAGCGTGTCATCAATAATATAACAGTCCTTAACTGGAATGCAGATGGCATAAAATCACAGCGAGCTACACTGATAGAATTCTTAGCAAGGCATACTATTGACATAGCATGTATTTCTGAAACCCACTTGATTAGTACCGAACCCTTCAAAATACCTGGCTACGTAGTATATCGAAATGATAGAGTGTCAGATACTGCAGCAGGCGGTGTTGCGATAATAATAAAGAAACAATTAAGACACTATGAAATACCAAACAAAAGTTTCACGAGTCTAGAATGTGTAGCAATTCGTCTCGAAACGTACAATGATCCGCAACTCTATGTTTATTGTGCTTATAAACAACCGAAAAAGAAAATCTCTGAAGAAGACATCTGCGAAATATTTCAATCTACCAAACCAGTGTTAATCGTAGGTGACCTAAACTGTAAGCACACTAACTGGGGGTGTAGAGTTACAAACCCAAACGGCTACAGACTAAACGATATATTAGCGAAGCATGGGATACAAATATCGGCTCCTAACGAATATACACATTTCCCCTATAGACCGGACCACCAACCTGATATATTAGGAGTAGTTTTGCACAAAAATTTCTCAAAACCCATTTATCAAGTTGTTCAGCATGAATTAGATTCGGATCACCTACCGATTACAATATCTTTCTTCACTTCCCCCCAGTATACACCTCCATTTCCGAAACTAATAAACGGAAGAACAGATTGGGATCTCTTCCAAGCCCAATTAGACAAAACTTTAAAGGCACCTGGGCGTATAACAACTTTTGAGAATATTGATGTGGCAGTGAACCAATACACAGAAGCAATTAAAGAAAGTGTTCAACAAGCCACAACTCCTATTAAACAAAGACAAATATCACACAAAATACAGCCTCCTACAGAAATACTAAACCTAATCAAACTTAAAAACAGAATAAGACGCAAATGGCAACAAAGACGGCAACCACACCTAAAAACTTTTTGCAACCAACTAACACACAGGGTCAGACAGGAACTCGACAAATATCGTCTCAGCTTATATAACAAATATATCGAAGAATTAAGGCCAAGAGATGCTACGATGTGGCAAGCAACGAAAAGACTACTCAGGCAACCCAATATTATTCACTCTTTACAAATCAACGATGTTTACCACATAACAGACGAAGAGAAAGCCAATGCAATTGCAACACAACTTGAACAAACTTTTACCCCAAAAGAAGCAGCAAATGAAACAATGACCATACGGCAAGTAAGTGAGACAAACAGCAACTATGTAAGTCCAAGTCCTATGAATATCGAACCTACCTCACCCAGAGAAATTAGCGAGTACATAAAACAACTATGCACCAAAAAATCCCCCGGGCCAGATCTAATTACTAATGACATCTTAAAACACCTTACAAAAAAACCACTGGCTTACTTGGCAACGATACTTAATTCCATGCTGAGACTTGGATATTTTCCAAACACTTGGAAGCACGCACACATAATGCCTTTTCTCAAACATGGAAAAGACAAACATAAACCTGAGAACTACCGCCCGATTAGTTTATTGTCAACCATCTCTAAACTACTCGAAAAAGTAATCCACAAGAGATTAGAAGCAATCCTTATCGACAGAGACATAATCCCACACCACCAGTTCGGTTTCCGAAAAAAGCACGCCACCACACACCAATTGCTAAGAATAACTGAGACAATTGAAAAAGGTTTTGAAAATAAGCAATACACGGTTATAGGTTTTCTTGATTTAAAAAATGCCTTTGATAAAGTTTGGCTGGAAGGTCTTAAATACAAAATCATTCAACTTCAAATACCAGATTATCTAATCACAATTATTACCTCTTTTCTTGAAAATCGTACTTTCGCGGTAAGAATAAATTCAACATTATCCACCACTAGAAAAATCCAGGCTGGAGTTCCACAAGGCAGCATCCTGGGGCCCACTCTTTTTAATATATACACCCACGATCTAAAATCAACAAATACATCTATGTTGGCCACTTATGCTGACGATACCGCAGTTATAACGCAGAGTGAAAACCTAGAAATAGCGGTAAACTACTTACAAGATGCACTTAATACCATTAGTAAATGGCTTGATGATTGGAAGCTCGAAATTAACACACAAAAATGCCAGGTCAAGATTTTCACCCTAAAACAAATTAGATCACATCCGGACATACACTTAAACCAAACTAGGGTAGAATGGAATGCAAGGGACAATGCTATCAAATACTTGGGGGTATACCTAGATACCAGACTAGGATGGGGATACCACATTAACAAAAAGGTTAACGAGTGTTACGTAAGACTACGACTATTATATCCTTTATTAAACAGAAAATCACACCTACGAACTGAGTGCACACTATCAATATATAAATCTATACTTAGACCCATAATAACATACGCTTGTGCAGTGTGGAGCAATACAAACAAAACACATAAAAATAAACTAGAAGTGTTACAAAATAAGGTGCTACGAATTTCAACTAGTGCACCCTGGTTCGTGAGAAATGAACAACTACGCCGAGAACTACAAATCCCTACGATTGTGAAATTCATTGATCAAGTGTGTGATAAGTTCTTTACCAACATTAACGAGTGTCCCAGTGCTGCGTATTATAATCTCGGTCAGAAAAACATTCACAACAGACTGAAAAGAAAATTACCTCAGGACTATCTGTTGTAAATGCTAGTTATCACAACCCATGTTTTAGATATAGTACTATGTATTAGCCACAGAGGGGTGTAAATCTGTTACACTGTCCTCGCCAGTTAATTCTGTTAATTTTAATATTAAACAACTCAACCATGTATAGCAAATGTAATGCTGAGCTGGTTTAATTAAATTAAAAAAAAAAAAAAAAAAAAACTTTTTTCTGCCCGGAAACGTCCACTCCTCGCATCACCGATTTCTTCGCACTCTTGCAAGTCCTGTAACAACTCCACTTCGTTACCTTGAGTTTTTCCCATTGCCACATTACACAAATCCTTGTTCCACAATCCTACTAAGATTTGCGCTTTGGTTTCTTTAAAATTCAGCTTAACATCCTTACACAATTTGAATTTTTCGTGAAAGTAGGAATTTATGCTTTCACTCCGGCTCTGCACCCTCGTTGTCATTCGCTTCCACTTCTCCGTTTGCGACAACTCTCCACTGAACATTTCTTCAAATTTCTCCGCGAATTCGTCGAATGTTTTTAACTTCTCCCAGTTACTTTCATGCCAATGTTTTGCACCTCCAACCAAATGTGTACGAGCTGTTTCCAAAGTGAAAGCATCTGGCCACCGGTGCAATAGCTGCATACTTCTTATGTTAGCTATCCACCTTTTTGCTTCACTTTTACTTTCTCCATTAAATGTACTGATTGTCCTCGTTAAATCAGGCATTATGTGATATGCCATTTGATTTCCCGTAACCGCACTCCCGGCACTACTCGTTTGTCCGGCTGTCACTTGTGTGATAAGTCTTTCAAACAAAGCGTCTCTTCGTCTGTTCTCTGCTGTCATAATCTGCATCATTCTGATTACATCACTGTCAGTATTCACTCGATTATTGTCCGCGTTCGCGTTCACCTCCGGCGTGTTAAAGCTTGAACTTCCCGCCCGATCCAAATTTCCCACCTGTTCACCCAACATGATGAGGTCGTCGCTCTCGCTGTCACTACCTCTCACTCCCCCACTTTGTCCCTCGCGGTCACAGCGCAGTTGCAAAAGCGCCTGGAACCTCTCGAACTCGTCGGTCATCCTCTCGAGAATCTTCGTTCGCTTCCCTAAAATGTTCCAATCACGTTCGCTTTTCCCCTTCTCGTCGACGTGTCGCTACGTCACTTCCTTTCTCGATGCATAAGATGTTCACGCCCCTAACGGTCAAATTACAGGCTGGCGCTCCATCCGTAATCGGCCATGTTGACACGTTACCACAGCACTTGAATATTCCGTTTTTCTTGCTTTTTCGCTCGCCTTGGGCACTTGTGGACACGTCGCTCTGCTCTATTTCCTCCGGAAATCACGCAGACACGGAAGTATCCCACTTCTGAACTATGTTAAAGATATATTTTCTCACCACTTTAAGATAATATTCTTTATTACGTAAAAATTACAAAAATAAGGGGGCACATCTAACACTTCGATGTTAGATAGCTAAATTCGTAATTTGTCCTGTGTCCTTATTTGTAGCAACTTAAAATAACACCACAACGGTCACCACTCGCTCAAAACCTCCTTGTTTTGTTCACGTTCGGCGATAGACTGCGCGTTCCCCCTCCCGCACATCCGCTTGTCAACCCCGCGTCCCCTAGCGGCGCACTTCCGTAGCACTCACCCGCGAAACGCTGAATTGAAAATATTTATCAAATGTAAGCTCTCATCATCAGTAGCTACGAAAAACTGACTCAGCAAAATGGCAAAGATATGCTCGTGACCAAATCACAAATGGAAGAGGACGTGGCCGAGAGCCAAATAACATGGCCGACGGTTAATATAACTTCAATAAATCATACAAGATGGAGGACGGTATAGGTCCACCATCTTTGTTCAAAAGTTTATTATCTCTGTTCTTAAAAATGGCCAAGAATTTAGTTGCTTTGTTGAAGTTAACGCCTTTACAATTTTTAGGTCTCCTCTTTTATACTATGACCCGTTTCCTAAATACGTTGGACAATACTCGATTTTTTGAAATGTTCTTTAAACCCAGTACCAAAATTACAACGTGTTTGCCCAATATATTTAGAATCACAATGGGAACATTTAATTTCGTAAATTCCAGATCACTCTAAAGTCCTGAGTTTGTCTTTTGGATTTCCCAAGTAATAGCGGTGTCAAATCCTGCAGATGGAATTTGTTCACTTTTAGCCAGGAAGCTTTGGTTACACAGCTCGCCGGCGATGAATTCGTGGAAGGCGAGCTCGATCTTCGGACACCAGGAAGACGACTTTAAACGTCTAAAACGGACCCTCCAGGTGAGTTAATAAGGGCGGCGGCTGCGCTCTAGCCGCTCGCAGACGGGGTATGTGCTGCGATTCCTACAAGTTTAATTATTAGTAAAATTCGATGTATTTAACCACTCGGAACGCCAGGATTTGCGCTTAACAATTATGCAGTCGAAATAGTTATTTAACCAACAAGTGTGTTAATGAAGGCGATTAATAATCGAAACTGTTTAAAGCACGAACGAGCGATAGCGAGTGAGTGCCTTTAATAGTTGAGATTATTAATTGCCCATTAACAAACGAGTTGATTACAAAATTTTTTCGTTGACCGCAAAATTTTATGGCGAAAAATTTGATTAATACAACTAACCTCCATGCAAAATATCATCAAGACGTCAAAATCACAAAAACAGTTAATTAATGAAAAGAGTGTATTAATCAAAAACGGTGTATTAATAGATCTATTAATGCATCCTTTTTTAAAAAACAGTTAATTAATGAAAAAGAGTGTATTAATCAAAAACAGTGTATTAATGACGTCTATTAATCCATCCTTTTTTAGGAAAAATAATTCATTAATATCGAAATTAACAAGCGGTCAACGAAAAATGACTTTTAAGCGGTTAGCCCTGCAAGACAGTACAGCCAATCAAGCCAGTGTTAAAGCCTCAGGGATTCGATTTCCCAATAAAGTACACCAATCAAAGAAAAATCGGATTCTAGCGGCTTTGCTCTTACGGGTGTGATGAGAAAAGTTTGAACCTCTTGGGCTGACAGTACAACCTTGAAGCCTGGACTGGTAAGGGTTGGAGGCCTACCCCGTTAGACAAGACAGCGTATCAGACCGGAGGACCCAGGTAAGAAAGGAGAGGAATAGGAAGGGAGTCCAGGAACTCAAGCGGGAAATTCTCAAGTGACTGGAACTGGCACTGCAATCTTCTTTTATACTTTTTCTGCCGCGTTATCGGGGTACTTGTCCTAGCTTCCACTGGAGAGGGAAACGACTCTGTCGTTCATACATCACGACCACGCGCACACCGAATAAGATTTCTTATCGCCAGTTTGCGCGTCGAATTGATGCAACGCTTGATTAGGCGATGTATCAAATTTAAATACATTTTATGTATAATTAAAATTTAATGCAGGAGCTAGCTTTACAATACTTCAAAAGAATAGTATAAAATTTGTCGGTTGGTCTAAATGTGTCAGACAGCTTAAGCCTCAAACAGACAAACAAAATCTCCAGCCACTATTTGTGATCGATCGACTGCAATTTCGCATTTCACCAAAAGAGGGGTTGGTGAAATGCAGGTGATAAAAATCGGTAGACATTCTAATGTGGCATCCATTAAACCGTATATGTAGCTTGATTCTGAACGCCGCCTGGAAATTGTAAAAAAACTTGGAAGCACAAAAAAAGAAAACAATAGTAAAGATGATGATGATGGCGTTGTGGATTAATATCCAGCAGCTTCAGCAGCAGTAGGATTCTTGGTTTTGCTCTTAGTTAGCAAATCATCCACCAGAATTATAATGCTTTTCATAATTAAACATATTGGTGTTTGCATTCCAAAAACTATAATAATAATAATAATTCCTATTATTCCCTTTGGGACATAGGGTTTGAGTATATTTCTTCCAGTTTTGTCTGTCATCTGCTATATCCTTCAGCTCCAGGATGCTCTTCCCCATTTCTGACTTCACAGTGCGTCTCCAGGATGTTTTTGGCATTCCCTTAAGTCTCTTGCCTTGTGGGTTCCACTCTAGGACTGCTCTCGTAGGTCCTTCCCTCGATCTTCTTAACACGTGCCCTAGCCGGGTACGCATTTAAACATTGTGGTATACATTTCGGCACCCGTGGCTATCTCATTGGTCAATTTAAATCTCTCCTACCAATTATGAGCCGAGTGCTGAAATCAATACCAGAATGTTGAATGGTGCTGAAACGCAGGTCGGAATGTTGCAAGTTT
This sequence comes from Agriotes lineatus, assembly GCA_940337035.1. NCBI lineage: Eukaryota > Metazoa > Arthropoda > Insecta > Coleoptera > Elateridae > Agriotes > Agriotes lineatus. Next base: position 94,216 of record CALNHX010004873.1, on the reverse strand, counting down.
ATTTTGCCCATGCAGTAAAAACATTTGCATAGTGCATCTCGGTGGGAAACAATGGATAAACTTATTAAAGTGTCGAACGATGTTTATAGAGGACAATTAATGAATGAAGAAAATTTGCAAGATTGGTTAATGGAGTATGAGAAAGAATCCTTTACAAATTGGAGGGTTAAATCTAGTTTACAAGATTCTTGTCGGTTTGTTTGTAGGTAAGTTAAATTCCTAACCTAAAAACAGTCTTTAGGGGCGCAAGGTTTTGCCATGTCATAAATCATTTAACTTTCAGAAAAAATTTCGTCTGCCATCACAGTGATCACAAAAGGGTGGGGAAAGAAGAAAACAAGAAAGGCAAATCAAAAAATACAGGATGTAAAGCTGAATTAAGTATCACAGTAAAATTGACGACAAAGGACACTGTGAAAAAAGATGTGTATGTGAAGGTAAATTCCTACCCACTGTGTTAGTTTATTCTCTAAGTTTCAAGAACTTTTTTTAGCGTGGATATCCAGCCATTATTAGACTAAAAGGAGAGCACAATCATACTTTGACAACTGCAGAAGCATCTTCTTTCCTGCGTCCTACGAATGACGTTAGATTGCGTTTTGACACATATTTTAATGATGGTATGGGCATAAAGGAATCTATTAACTTTCACGAGTCAAAATTGGAATTAGAATTCGGCGTAGATAGCTCACAATTTGCAAATGCAAGAATAAATCCGCAATATCGCACAATACAATACTGGTTTAATGAATGGAGAACAGTTAATTTGGGGCCTGGATTTGGAGCAGGTTCGATAGAGGTATTAGATAACATTTTACTTTTATTCTTTTTGTGGTAAAGTATATATTCTTTTTTATAGAAATTGAAAGAGAAGCAGGCGCTTTATATTAAAGATGGTATAACACTTGAATATCAAGAGAATTCTTACTGTGTTGTAATCGTAACTAAACTTATGCAAAGAGCGCATCAACTGGATTTTGCAAAAGATATCGTTTTCGCAGACAGCACCGCCTCTTGTGATGCAAGTGGCCATTCAGTGACATTCATTTTAACGCCATGTGCTGTTGGAGCTGTACCTCTCGCTATTTTAATTACAAAAGGTCAATCAGAAGAAGACTATAAAGCTGGATTTGAATTATTAAAATCTAGTGTGCCAAATGGCTTTGGTGGTCAAGGATATCCAACAATTTTCCTCACAGACGACAGTGATGCGGAAAGAAATGCACTTAGGCACGTTTGGCCAGAAAGTAAAACGTTTTTATGTCGATTTCATATTTTGCAAGCAGTGTGGCGTTGGCTGTTTGAGAAAAAGCATAACATTGATGCAAAAGATCGCCGTAGCCTTTACAATGCATTCAGAGACATATTGGCTTCACAAGATATTCTCGCTGCTACCAAGTCATTTTATATTGCAACTGGAAAAAATTATAAAAACCAAGACGATGGCGATGGCGAAAGAGTCTCTGACAAAAATGACACACTTGAAATAAATGAACTTTGTGATGGCAAAGTCTCGGATGAAGGTGGGACATTTAGAGATGCGGTTGAAGATGGGACAGCTGAGTCCTCTGGCAAAGGTGAGACACCTGAAGACTCGACAACTAAAGTAGTAAAAAAATACCCGCAATGGATTGCATATGTAGAAAATTATTGGAAAAGAAACGAAGACTGGTGCATGGCATTTCGCGATGGGAGTACCCATGGTCATCAGACTAATAATTTTTGTGAAGTAAGCGTTCGGTTGTTTAAAGACATCGTGTTATCGCGTAATAAAGCGTACAATATAATTGCTTTAATCGACTTTACTGTGACTTGCATGGAAAATTATTACCAAAAAAGAATCAGAAACTTTGTTAACTCAAGAAATGCGACTCCGAGATTACTACTAAAAAAGCTGTTAAATAAAGCTTCTAGTATTCACAAAGATGATATTTCTTGTATTGGTGAAAAAATGTATAAAGTTCCTAGTGCGACAAAAAAAGATGAATTTTATTATGTTGATGGAAACGTTGGCGTTTGTACCTGTTTGAATGGTAACCTTGGACGATTTTGCAAACATCAGGCAGCAGTTTATTCTTACTACGATGAAACTTTAATTAACGCACCCGCAGTATCTGTGGAATCTCGTTATTCTATGGCTAAACTAGCGTTTGGCGAAAATGTTCAGCCCATATCATATTACATGCCATTGGTCTCTAGTGGTCAACATCCCTCAGAAATAATTAAAGAAGCCGATGTAAATTTAAATATGATTCACCAAAATGAATCAATTTTTACCAACGACAATATTGCATTATCTTCAAAAAATGTTGACGAAACTATTAATCTGGATCAAAACCAATCTGAAGATGGACGATTCCAGGAAATCTGCACGCTAATGCAAGAACATCACAAAAAGTTTGGGACCTCAACTTCAACCAGACAGAAATGTTTGCAAAGATTAAAAAATATTACCACAAAAACAGCATGGGAATCTTTTTTATCCACTGCCGGAAGTTCATTGCCAATTCGTCACAGAAGCAATATGAAGATCAAAGTACAACCTACTTCTATTAGTCGACGTAAAGTGGGAATTACCAGAGGGTGTAAAAGACTACCTTTCGGTAGACCACCAAAGGAAGAGCCGAAGAAACCAAAGAAAAGACGTCATAATTTAGCAGAAAATGTTGCCAACACTCAACCAAATGCCAAATCCCATGGAGTGGGTCATTAAAAAGTAATACCTCTAATTTGCTACATACCTATAATAGTTCATTTGTTTTTCTTATTACCCGATGTATCAATTAATAATACAAGTTTTCTATAGAAACGTTTTTTTTAAAGAAAATAGAAGCAAAGTCGAAAAAATACTGTATGATACCTCGTTTATAAGGCATTTTGTGGCATTTACTCCCTTAGGACACTCCAAAAGGCCTCTTATAAAACTCGTATCATAATATACTATTACTTATGATAGGAAATAATTGTTTTTTTTGTATTCGCTCCCCAAACTGGTTACTTTGAAAACTGTCTAGGATCCTCAAAATGGCCATTTAGAGGCCTTGTACTTAAAGTCGTCATGGCAACATTTTAGCGGACTCAAACATTAGTTGCCATGACGACAAGGCCTCTAAATGGCCATTTTGAGGATCTTAGACAGTTTCCAAAGTAACCAGTTTGGGGAGCAAAAAATAAATTTCTCGCGCGGCCTCCTAATATAATGCCGCGTTAATAGTAATTGAAACTTCATATTATAATGTTTGGAAAGCTAATACAAAAAAACGTTGTATGCAACACGTCCTCAAATGGCTTTAGAGGACTCATCTTCATATTACGGACTCGGCTGCGCTTCGCTCCGCCTCGTCCGGAAACATTACGACTCGTCCCCTAAAACCCTGCTTTGAGGACTAGTTACATAAAGTACTATTTTCTGTTTCAATGTCTACGTTTCACCTTTTCCTTTTTTGTAATTCAATAAATACTATGTTTTCAATTACCTACATACATATTTCATTTATTTGAATGAGATAAACCATAAATATGCAAACACTGCTATGATATAACATTCCGACCTGCGTTTCAGCACCATTCAACATTCTGGTATTGATTTCAGCACTCCTCTCATAATTGGTAGGAGAGATTTAAATTGACCAATGAGATAGCCACGGGTGCCGAAATGTATACCACAATGTTTAAATGCAGCCGGCCATACTTGCGTTATCTGATTTCTACGTTGATCTGTTGTCTCGTTTTTCGCAAAATCTCGTCATTATTAATTACATTAAAGAACCAGATTTTTAGAACGTGTCTTAAGCATCTATTTATAAATGTCTGTAACTCGTGTCTAACTTTTTGCTCTACGAACCACGATTTGCACCTGTATAATAGAACTGGTTTAACTGTAGCATTAAAGACTTTTATTTCGACACTGTCTCCAAGGCCAGCGTCGCTCCTCACGTTTCTCATCCTAACAAACACTCTACTGGCTTTGTTTATTTTCTTCTGTATGTCTCGTTCTGTGCCTCCCTCTACTGTTAGTTTGCATCCCAGATATGTAAAGCTGTCCATCCATTGAACTCTCTGGTCATTTATTGGGAGTGTGTTTGCAACTGTATTATGGATAGCAATTTGGTCTTCTTGATATTGATTTGTTTCCTAACAAGCAAACATCATCGTTGTATTCTATAGCATCTAATGTTTTGGTGACGTTCCAGGGTTTTCCTTTCCCTTTTGCAGTTTGAAGAATATATGATCTATGATTATTAGGAATAGTTACGGTGATAGGATACAGCCCTGTGTAACGCCTGTTTTGGTTTCAAAGAATTGTGAGGTTTCTCCGTTGTGTAGCACGCAGCATTTGTCCCCTATGTAACTTAGTTTAATTAGTCTTATCAGCTTTTCAAGGACTCCCATATTTACCATTTCAATCCATATTGCCTCTTGATCGATGGAGTCGAAGGCTCGTTGATAATCAATGAACAGGATGTGTAGTAGTGACTGTAGCTCTTGTGATTGCTCTATGATCATTTTAAGAGTGTTTACATTGTCTATGCAGCTGCGGCCTGGTCTGAAACCTAACTGTTGGTGCCTTAGTAACTTTTCCGTGTGTTCTTGCATCCTGTTTAATATTATCTTGTAGAAGGCTTTATTTACAGTACTTAGTAGACTTATGCCTCTCCAGTTGTTACATACACTTAAGTTTTTTCTTTTAGAGATTTTGATTATGACCCCTATTTTCCAGTCTTCTGGATAAACTTCTTTTTCCCAAATTTTTAGTATTAATGGGAAGAGGATATCAACTGTTGTGATATCTGCTTGCAGCATATCAACTGTTATTTGATCGTATCAGGTGCTTTTCCACTTTCCATGCTTTGTATTGCTTTTTTAGTTCTTGTTTGGTTGTACCGCTCCCTTAGGCGAAGAGTGGACACGGCCTGGGATAGCTCATGAACTCTCAATAGAATATGGCGTGGTATAAGGACTAGGTAAAAAAATGCTTTAGGCTTTAAAATTGAACAGTAGAATTACGAAAATTTGGGAGCCTTGTCGTTACTCACAACATAAAAAACAAATCTAGCTAATAAATAACACACCACCTACCTTTAGTGCTTCGCTACATACCTATAAAAATTGTACAGGTGCAGGGATTGCGGAAAGAACACAAAAATATTATCAGCAATAGGGGCATTTAATCAAACCCAAACAATCGCAGTAACACATGAATTGTATACATAAGTCATGAAGGCTAAAGTGTTAGCAACATGGGATTTGTAGTTCAGCTGCCTAACAAATAAATAAACCATAAATACGAATCAACTTCCAAGTATTTTAGTTACAAAATATGCTATTTAATAGCTCAGGGTTACAACTCAGGATCGCCACCTGTGAGTATCGCACTTGACATGTGAGCACGTCCAAAGGACATGCCAGAAGTGAGTTTTGGGTACATACGTATTTCAGCAATTTGGAAACGATTACTCGCTCAAGTTTTTAGCGTTATAAATTGATTGATTAAAAGAGGTAATTAAACACGCTTCAGTTTGAATTTCTAAGGCCTTAGCAAGAACTGATTATATTTGCGGCAACTGCCTTTGTCAATAAAAACGCTGAGAAATACATGTACTTACATTTATAATTCAATGTTATGTCCAGCGATCGTGAGGGGGGAAGAGCCTAGCATGTTGCATCTTAACAAATAGAACTTCTAAGCAGGATTTGGCTGCTTACTTCGTAGACTCCAAGGACGCCACGATCAAAGAAAGCAGTTAACAAGCGGCTTAGGCATTCTGGAAGTTCTAGCCAGCTTGCACGTAGAAGTGAAAAATGAGAGGCCCAGTTATTCTTTGAGTAACTGTAGAATAACCTTAAGATAGCCGCATGGGACCCGGCCTAAATACCTATCCAAATTAGTATGCAAAATTTAACTAGAAGAAGCATTCTTACCAAAGCTGTTTACGGCCGTTCGTGAAGAAAACAACGCCGCTGGCGGTTTTCGTTTGTTTAAACAAGAGCGGTTTTGGCTTGCTCCTAGAATTTCAGATCCCACAAAAGCGCTTCGGGAAAAATCAATATCGAAAAACTCGACTGTTTGCAAGCGAGCCTACTTAGGAAAAGCGAAGCGAGCGTGCTTTGGCTAGAAAAACTTTGCAGGTGCCTTATCTCTAACGTCAGGCGATTTATGCGATAAACCTGAAATCCTTTGCTACATTATAAAGTGGTCCCAACGAAGATGCGAATTGCTAGAACGTGCTATTGAAACGGGGCGTTACATGGGGGGTCTGCCTTTATGTTCAGTTCTCTTATTTTGTTGTATAGTTGTATTGCGTCTTGTTATTCCTAGTATTCATGATTGTTCTAAAATGCTCTTCCCATCTTGTTAGTCGTTTCTCTGCTGATGCTATTAAATTTTCCTCTTTGTCTTTTAAGGGCCTGCTCGATGTTATTTGTTGTTTCCCCGTAAATTTACTGATCATCTTGTACAGGACTTTGCTATCTACCATATCTGCAGCTTGTTGTGCCGTTGCGGCTATTGATTCTATATGTCACTATTTGTCTCTTTTTATATTATTTTTTATTTATTTGCTTGTTGCTCTGTACTGTTCTTGTATTGTTGTTATTTTCCTGTAGCCCCAGTTTCCAGCTTTAAATGTTTCCATTTTGTAATTAATGCCCATTCATTGCCTTTTTTTCCGCATGCCTAATGTTATCTTGCACGTCCCAGTGAATGCTTGCCATACCTCTTCCACATCTAAGTTGTAGTGTATGTTACCAGCAGTTTTTCTTAGTTCTGTAATAAATGTATTTTTTGTGGTCGGTTCATTGAGTTTGTTCATATTAAAGTTTGCTCTGTTAGCCTTGCTCGCTTGGTTCTTTACGGATTTGATGTCGATTCCAAGCTTTCCAACAATTAGGTGATGGTCACTACCAACATCTGCTCCTCTCTTATTACGTACATCTAGCATGCATTTTCGCCAATCTCTACTTATACATATGTGTTCTATTTGATTTTGTGTTTCATCATCGGGCGAGACTCTGGTGATCTTGTCACACGTTTTGTGTATGAAAATTGTTCCTCCAATCTGTAGATCATGTAGAGCGCATATGTCGATTAATAGTCCTCCGTTTTCATTCCGAATCCCACATCCGTGTTTGCCCATTATGCGTTCTATATGTACGTTGTCACTACCTACCCTTGCGTTGAAGTCTCCCACCAGGATTTTTACATCATTCTTGTGTACTTTAGCTAATGTTTTCTCTAAAAAGTTGTAGAATATTTCTTTCTCGCTGTAGGAGACCACTTCAGTTGGGGCATAGCATTGTATGATTGCAATTGTCCTCAAGCTGGTGTTCAACTTCACTATCTGATTCTCTGCGTTATCTGTTGCCATTCGATTATTGCTTTTTTTAGGTATTTTGATATTACTACAGCGACTCCATGTTCGTGTATTGCTTTCTCTTTGTTACTTACCGAATACATTAGCACGTGCCCGTTGTGCGTAGCAATTTTGCCATTTCCTGTCCGTCTGCTCTCGCTTATGCCCAGGATAGATATTTTATAAAATTCCATTTCTTTTATTATTTGCTTTAGTTTTCCTGCTTGATACATCGTTTGAATGTGCCATTGAGTGATGATTATTTTGTGCTTACTAGTTTCAGTTTCCTTGTTCATTGCTGATGTCGTCTCTAAGGGTTCGGCTAGGTGGTTGTCAGTCCTTCCAAATCCCCAGACCACTCATATTGAGTCCTGTTTATCTCTAGCTTCCTGTAACTTACTTTCGTGCTGTTTCCCTTATGTTTCTGCTTTCGCTCTTTTTCGGATCTCGGCCTGAAGCTTCTGCTCTTCTAGTGTTAAATCGCCCCTCTGTAACTATATGTATTTTGTTTGCTTTTAAGGTAAATAAAAACAACAATTAAAGACAGCACAACGTATTACTTGCTGTTTTGCCCCTCTGCTCTTCATTAAAACCCTCTGCGGCTGAGTTATTGGGTGAATGGTCCTAAACACGTCATTCTTGGTATTGGTCACGCCCTCGCACACACCAGGTCGAGAACGAGTTAAGTCAATGTAACTCTGATTCGATCTTATTTTGCAGGTGACCCTTTGCAGTATGAACCACTCCAACATTTTTATAGTTATACTGCTCTCTTTCTAGCTTCTTAACTCCTATAGGCTATTAGAACAAACTTGTGGATGCATATCTTAGTTCAGCCGGTTATTTTTGCCTGACTGTGGATTTCGTACAGCCATAATAAGATCAAATCCGAGTTTACGTTCATTGACAAGATAGTTATTATTATTATTATTAGTATATTTGGATAAAGGCTGAGGACATAAATCCTTTGGCAGCCTAAAAGATACAAAAAAAAATAATACAAAATAGTCCAGTAAACACAATTGGAAAAATTACTAAGGGTATAAGTATATGCTGCGGCCCAAGCCCTAAATTTATCTTTATTAGTATTGGCCGTAGGCATTTCGCGTGTTTCCAGAGCAATGAGCATGAATGGCCCAAGTCTAAACTGGAAATTCCCGATTTCGGGTTTGTCCCGCAGCACATATACTAAATATGTATGTACCACGAAAAATGTTTATCAAGTCTGTTTTTAAAACTGTTAACAGATGTCGCAGAGATGACGTCGGCGTCGAGGTTGTTCCATACTTCGAACACTCGATTCACCAGGAAGAATTGTCTGTTCTTAGTTTTGAAATTTTCTTTTTTCAGTTTTAGCTCGTGCCCACGCAAGCGTGGGTCCAAATTTAGCTGAAAAATGTCCCTGAGGTTGCCATAATTGTATTTTAAAATTCTAAAAGTTAGAATTAAGTCTCCTCGAAGTCTCCGGTCAAGAAAAATCGGTATGTTGAGTAACTGTAGTCTTTCCGAGTAGGAAGGACGAGTACGACCGAAGGGCATTCGAGTTGCGCGTCGCTGGACGTTTTCCAGGAGGTTTTGGTCGCGTATCAGTACTGGACACCACACTGCACCCGCGTACTCAAGTAATGGTCTGACGTAGGTATTATAAAGTTGTGTGCACGACTGGGGTGTTATATTGATGAATGTCTTTCGCAGTTGATATATCAGAGAGTTGGCGCGCTTGCATGTTTTGATGATATGTTCAGACCAGGTAAGATCGAATGTTACGGTAACACCTAAGTCTATGTGTGAAGTCACTTGTGCCAAACTGTGTCCGGATATAGAGTAACGGAAACGGGGGTTGTTTTTACCGATGTGCATCACAACGCACTTTTCAATATTTAAGTTTTAAAATTTTTTATGTAATACATTTATATAAAATATAAATGTGTTTACAACATGATTAAGAAAATAATAAGAGAAATTTGTATACTAAGGCACTGAAGTTTAACTTTTTATTACGAATGTTGCAGAGGCCCGTAGGGTCAAGGCAAATAGACCACGTCACATTATCACCGTGTATTCTTTTTACATTTTTATATGTATTTATACCTTCATACCGAGTATATGACATCTATATAAACTGTTTGGCTTTTATTTCTAGCGGGGTTTGAGTGTGTAATTTCAGGATTATAGGTAGAGGCGAGACAGGCTCAGAGCAGGCTGTATCAAACCCATAGCCACACTAAGGTAAGAACGGGTCTTGTGCATCAACGACTAAGTTAGATAGCAAACAAAGGGCAATTGAAATTCAAAGTATATACATAATCCGTGATCTTATTTACCCGTAGGGTGTTAAGGTATTACGATTCAAATAATATAAATTAAAAATTCACAATTCAGTTATAATTATGTACACTAACTACTATCTATCACTTCCTATGAACATATATTGCCCATTCTTTTTTGTTTCTTGCCATTCTGTTCCTTCTTTCCATGTTACTTCTTGTTTTGTTAAATTTTCCGCCATCACCCCGTCCCATATTTTTCGTGGTCTTCCTCTTAATCTTTTTTGTGTTTTTTTTATACCCTTTTTGTCTGTCTTTCTTCTTCCATGCGAACCAGATGTCCAAACCATCTTAATTGTTGCTTCGCGATACTTTCCAAAATAGGTTCTACATTTAGTTCTTGCCTAATCTGCTCATTTTTTATTTTATATTTTCGGGTAACTCCTTTAACTGCTCTCAGGTACTTCATTTGTATGGCTTGTGTTCTGCTCTTCATTTTGTTATTTATAATCCAACTTTCCGCTCCATATGTTAAGATTGGTTTGAACACTGTATTACATACTGTTATTTTTGTCTTCCTCGATATTTCCTTTTTCTTATGAATGTCCTGTTCATTGCATAGTATAGCTTTGTCGTATTTTCTATTCTACTGTTTATTTCCATGTCTTCTTTTCCATCTTTGTGTATATTTACTCCTAAATATTTAAATGTCTCTATTTGTTCTATGTTTCGTCCATCTATTTCAATTTTTACTCTTGTATCATTTCTTTCTATTGTCATCACTTTTGTCTTTTCTTTGTTTATTTTAAAAATTTCTCTTTTTTAGTGCTGTATTCCAGATATTTAAGTTTGATTGTAAGTCTTTTTCATTCTTTGCATATACTATTACATCATCAGTGAAGGCACTTTCAGCTATGTCTACCATCTGCATGTTCCTATACCCTACGTGTAATTTCTTAGTTTGTGTTTTTATTTTTTTTAAGACATCGTCAAGTAATATGTTGAAGAGTATCGGACTGAGTATTCCTCCCTGTCTTAGGCCTTCCTTGGTTAGAAACTCCTCTGATTTCATATTCCCTGTTCTTACGTAATTTCTAGTTTTCTTGTATATAGTTGTTATGGCTTTTCTCAGTTGTTCATTTACTCCTCTTTTTCTAAGACTATTCCATATTTCCTTTGTTGGGATGCTATCAAAAGCTTTTTCGATATCTATGAACGCTACATATATAGTATTGTTCATATCCTTTTGAATGAGTAGCTTCATTGTAAAAATATGGTCTTGCACCCCTCTACCTTTTCTAAAACCACTCTGTGATTGTTCTAGTTGTTGTTCGATTTTCATTTGTAACCTTTTTTCCAGGATTCTCTCATATATTTTTAACATAGTACTCAGCAAGGCAATTCCCTTATAATTCCCCCACTCTCTGTTATATCCTTTTTTGAATACAGGTAAAATTATTCCCACTTCCCAGTCTTTTGGTATATTTTGTTCCTTCCATATCTTATTAAACAATTTTTGTAAACTTTCTATCCCGTATTCACCCATATTTTTTATCATTTCCGATGTCCTGTCCTGCCGCTTTACCTCTTTTCAACCTCTTAATGGCTTCTGTTATTTCTTCCTGTTTAATCTCATCATTTTCTATGTATTCGGTGTTTTCCTTGTTGTCTTCTATTTTGTCTGGCGTAATTAGTTCAAAATACTCATTCCATCTTTTCATTATGTCCTCCTCTTCTTCTAGTATTTCTCCGTTTAAGGATTTAATAAACATATTTCGATTTTGTTTCCCTTTCCGTATTGTTTTTAATAGTCTATAGAATAACTACTGATTTTCCTTGCTATCTCGCTCCATTTTTTTCTCCAAATTCTTTCCAATATTGTTGTTTCGCTTTCTTCACCATTTCATTGACTTTTACTCTTTGTTCTTTATACTTTTTATAATTTGCGTAATTTTTTTCGCTAAGATACTTTTTCCATTTTTGTTTTTTCAGCTTTACTTCTTTTTTAATTTTCTCGTTCCACCATCTTGTTTGTTTTTTTTGTTATGTCTCTTTTGATACATTCGCATGTTTCTTTTGCTATTTCTATTATTTTATCTTTAATTGTTCTCCACATGTCTTCTATTGTCATGTTACTTATACTTTCCCTGTTTTTATTTATTTCTGTCTCTATTTTCTCTTTATATAATTTGGCTGTCTCTTCTTCTCTAAGCTTATACGTCCTAATTACTTCTTTTACTGCGATGTTCTTATTCTTAATTTTAATATGTCCTTTTTGTTTCTGATTTTTTATTTCTATTTTTGCTAGTACCAAGTAGTGGTCTGAGTATATTTCACATCCTCTTCTCACTCTTGTGTCTTTTATTTCTCTTCTATAATTCTTATTAACAATAACGTAATCTATTAATGATCTTTCTTTTCTACTTACTATTTCTCTTATAAATTTATGCGTATCTTTGTGATTATAGAATGTATTTGTCACGATTAGGTTGTTTAATATACAAAAGTCTATTAATCTGTGTCCATTATTATTTCTGTTCTCTTCTTCATATATACTTATTGTACTTCCTGTTTCATCGTCTTTTCTTCCAACTCTTTCGTTTAAATCCCCCAGTATTAATAATCTTCCCACACTTTCTTCGGTCACTTCTGTTAGTTGATCCCAAAACTCATCTTCTATACTGGCCTTTTCATCCTCATTGGGCCCATATACAACTATAATTGTGGTTTTTACTGCTTCATCTATTTCCATTCCTATCTTCAAAATTCTTTCTGATACTCTGTTCCATTTTCGGATATATTTCAAGTTTTCTTTGTTAATGAAACATCCTACCCCTTCTCTAGTTCTATTTCCTTCTTTTACCCCACTATATATCAACAGGTGCCCTCCTTGTAATGTTTCTCCTTTACCTTTCTTTTTCGTTTCGGTAATACCCACAATATTTGCCTTTACGTTTTCCAATTCTTCCACTAGTTTCTCTTCCTTTCATGTAGACTCCTAACGTTCCACATTCCTATTTTCCAAAGTTTTCCACTCTTTATTTTTTCTTGTCCATAGCACGGTCTTCATCTGTTTTATCCGTCCTAAGTGTTTTATCTAGTTTTTTATTTTTCCAGTTTATTTATGTGGGGATTTATGTGAATTTTTCCTTTTTAACCTTAGCGTTTTGTCCTTGTCTTCTTACTTCCTGTAACTTTAATCTCAGTTGTTTATGCATCTCTCTATCCTTCTTTGCTAAATCATTATTAATGTATATACGTTCTCTCAGTTTTCTCAGTTTATGTTTGCTGCTCAAAATTTGTTCCTTCTCATGTAAATTGTACAACTCTACCGATTATCAGTGCATCGGTCGTTTCACACACTTGCTATATTTTTACTAATGTTTGCATCTACTAATAAAATAACTTGCTTTAGTAACTCCTCTACGTTCTCATAACCCCTGGAAATGCCTACAAAATTCGAAATTTTAGCGTGACCCCAATACGTGTATTGTTATTGTCTTTATCAGTTAGTTGCATGCAATTCTCCACCATATTAGTTATCTTCTAACCTTCACCCGTTTTAAATATGGAAAATAGCTCACTGTTCTGTGCTTTGTGTTGCGTATCTTATCTTGTCAGGTTTGTAGGACTCGTTATTTCCTCACTTCACTATCTTTCTGCGTTTTTGAGTAGCTCAATATGGCCCAATTTGTACTTTAATACCGGAGCTCTTAAACACATGTGTTTGACCCTGATATTAGTCACGCCCTCACACACACCAGGCCAAGAACGAGTCAAGTCAATGTTTCGATCTTATTTTGCAGGTGACCCTTTGCAGTATGAACCACTCCAACATTTTTATAGTTATACTGCTCTCTTTCTAGCTTTTTAATTCATATCTTTCTGCTTTCGCTCTTTTTCGAATCTCGGCCAGAACCTTCTGCTCTTCTAGTGTTAAATCGCCCCTCTGTTACTACATGTATTTTGTTTGCTTTTAAGATAAATAAAAACAACAATTAAAGACAACACAACGTATTACTTGCTGTTTTGCCCCTCTGCTCTTCGTTAAAACACTCTGCGGCTGAGCTATTGGGTGAATGGTCTTAAACACGCCATTCTTGATATTGGTAACGCCCTCGCACACACCAGGCCGAGAACGAGTCACGTCAATGTAAACTCTGATTCGATCTTATTTTGCAGGTGACCCTTTGTAGTATAAACCACTCCCAACATTTTTATAGTTATACTGCTCTCTTTCTAGCTTCTTAATTCGTATAGGCTATTAGAACAAACTTGTGGATGCATATCTTAGTTCAGCCAGTTATTTTTGCCCGACTGTGGACTTCGTACCGGCAGAATAAGATCAAATCCGAGTTTACATTCATTGACAAGTTAGTTATTTAAGTTTTAAAATTGTTTATGTAATAGATACATTTATATAAAATATAAATATGTTTATAACTCGATTAAGAAAATAATAAGAGACATTTGTATACTAAGGCACTGAAGTTTAACTTTTTATCACAAATGTTGCAGAGGCCCGTTGGGCCAAGGCAAATAGACCACGTCACATTGTCACTGTGTATTCTTTTAAGTTTTTATATGTATGTATACCTTCATACCGAGTATATGACATCTATATAAACTGTTTGGCTTTTATTTCTAGCGGGGTTTGAGTGTGTAATTTCAGGATTATAGGTGGAGGCAAGAACGGCTCAGAGCAAGCTGTATCGAACCCATAGCCACATTAAGGTAAGAACGGGTCTTGTGCATCAACGACTGAGTTAGCTAGCAAACAAAGGGCAATTTAAATTTAAAGTAACATAGGGTAAAGGGCACAATAAGTGTACCATTACAGATGTTAGTATAACTTTATTACTAAAATCGCTAAATAATATATTTATATAATACACCCATTTGTTATAAAGCAATTGCATTTATTAATTGTCACACCTTAAAACTAACACATCAAACAAGTACGACTAGCCTAAATTACTCCATAAGAATTTCCTCTATTGTCTTATCATCCCTGAGCGGCGATTGAGCAAGTGAAGGCTCACTCTCCAAGAACTGCCTCAATTCGCTCTCCAAATCTGGCACATCACTGCCCCCAACCTCGATCTCCGGTGGCAGAACAACTCCGAGAGCTTTGTGTATGCCCTGAATGGGTGCGATGTCTCCCGGATTCACCCTCTTGGCAATATCTGCCAAATTATCACTAACATTCTCAGCGAGTGCAATCTCCTCTTCAGAGGGCTGCGGCACACTATTAAGATGGGAAGGCAGTGGTGCCGACAGCCGCAGATGTTGTGTCCTCTGCAGTCGTTCCAGCAATTGTGACGTCGAATCTAGCCGCTGCTGCAAATCCCGCCAATCCTCAAAGGTGCGAATGTCATCCTCCATCTCCCCTAAAAACTCCATGTTGATGCCATGGCTGGACAGACTACGCAGCTCGTCGATGTCTACTTTAGCTTGAGGGTCGGGAGGTTTGGTTTCCAATACTGTCTTAATGGCATCCTCCTCCTCACGCATCATCTTCTTCTCCTCTAGAACCTTCTTTGTTTTGCCGTGATCCCCTCCAGTTAGAAGATCCAGCAGGCTGTCCACCATCTGGAGAGTGTAGTCGCAATCCTTCGCAAAATCTGATGAAATAGAAACATGTTATTGCTAATAATATATTTGTTAAGGTGGTTTTACCAAGAATGCTTTCGGCATATTGTACAGCAGTATCAGAGCCGTAAGTTTGGTACACAAGGTCGCTCTCATCTTTGCTCAGGTTGGCAAAAGCTGAATCATAACTGGGAGCATACGAGCCGAACGCTCCGTAGTAAAGGGGCTTCACAGGCTTGGCGATGTTACGACGATCTTCTCGGAAACCCTGTGTGGAAATAGTGATTGTAATATGTCCTTTTTGCATTAAGCCAAGACTAAATATCGCATACATATAGTACATGTCATGGTTAAGTTCAGCCATGTAGCAGGCCATTGCTGGTTTTCAGTATTAAAACGTAGTTTTTAAAAGGAATACACTGTACATTTTTGAGAAGAATCGGATCATAGAATTATTTATTCATTCATTATCTTTAGCCTATTTTACCTCTCGGTGTCAAGCACCATTCATACCGCGCAGGAACAATAATACCTATAAAAATTACACTAAAAAATTGGGTTTTTGAAAATCTGTACTAAATATGTACAACTCACAGATCTGTGAGCCTGCTAAGTAAATTTCTGATTTGCATCGTGTAAAAAAAAATAGGCAACTAACTCTACACCGACCTCCTTTTCATCTATGGGCTTTATCTTATGAAGGCGGCTATTATATATCCCGATAAATTGAAAAATGGTAAGTAAAATGCATGATCAGTAGTTTAAAATTTCTTCTATTTGAGAATAAGAGAGGGAATAACGTTTCGTTTCTCTCCTTTTCATTCTCTTGCCCTCATTGTACTTCCTTTCTAAAGCCTTATACAAGGAACTTTCAAATTTAAATTATAATTTGAATTTCCCGCCAAAAGAAAGAAGTAACAATTGAAGTTTTGTTTATTAACTGATACTCCAAAACAAGTGCTATCTTGATTTTGTCAGTTGTCACACCAGCCTACAGTTGGGTACATGTAAGACGCATGAGTGAAGTAAAAGTGCATTCAAGCATGGAACAACGCTTATTGTTAAATTTCTTAGTAAAGAAGTTGTCAAACCTGAAATTTGTGAAAGACTAAAAAAACAGTTCGGTGAGGATACATTGTCAGACGTAAGCTACTATAAATAGAGTAAGGCCTTTAAAAAAGGCCGAGATCGTGTTGTAAATGAACCGCATTTACGGCGTGTTAGACCCTTATTTGGCTATCTGTTGTTGCAATAAAAGTGATATCGTTGCATTTAATTTTTTTGAGAAAATCCATTTCGTTTGTAGTGTTGTCGCAAAACGCCCTCTAGCGGCGACACAAGTAATATAAATTAATCCGCTCAAGGCAACGTTGATAACCTAAGAAAAGCCATTTTCAACGACTCCAAGTTTGACAAAATCCGTTCAGCCATTTTGAAGTTATTGACATTAATTGCAGAAAATGTTCTGACACCCCCCACCACTTTCCCTTAAGAGATAGAGCAAAAACCATTTAACGAAAAAGAATCGAATTTATCTCAGCTTTAAAACGGTGTCCATTTCAGCTATCTGTAATGTAAGGATATTTCTCAAACAACGGGATTTAAAATTCAAGAATGCGATTACGCCCTCTGGCGGCCATTCTAGAAACGTAAAAATAAATTCCAGCATTTTCTCTTGGTCGCTTTAGTGATAAATTTTTTTACCCCAAGTCTTTACGACAATTACTTTTCGAGATAGAGCCGAGTGCCCTTCTTAATTGGCCACACGGTACATAGTACACCCATTGTGCTATATTTAAAGGCTTATTTAAAGCATCCATTTTGAAAAGCGCTAACTCAACTGCCCTTACAAGGGCATCATGTGTGCCAGGAGCAGGTGATGCAATCAAGATGTGCCATTTCCAAGGCTATGCAGCAGCTAGTTCCTAGTAAAATGTTTTTATGTCAGCATGATAAGGTTATTCAACGAATAATATGTGTGTAGCTTGCACGTCAATTTACACAGGGCCGAACTCAAATAAGTATTAGCTTCAGGCAATTTTGACATTGCGTTTTTGGTAAAGACACTTTGACCTTTGCGTTCTTTTAAAAGACAATTATATCAACGTTTTTTTTTTATGATGTTTTACGTTGTTCATGTATGTTTGCAACATGCCTGCGAGTAGCCTTAGCTATATCGCAAGTAGGTTGGTTGAAAATTGAATTCTATTTTCTTTTATTTATTTTGTTTTTAAATGTGTCTTCTTTGTGTCTTTTATGTGTTTTGAAATCAATCGGTAAGGTAAACAAATCGGCTGTTCTTGTGCATTGTTTAAAGTTAGGTTTTAGTGCGACCAACACTACAAGAGGGAATCATATATCTGTTCTGGCAGATAGTGATTTTTATAAGCCACTAACTGAGATATTAAGAGAATTTCACGTTGATTGAGGGATAAACAGGGCAAATAATTATTTAAATATTAAGGCGTACGAGACGTCTTGTTCAAATTTAATGTATCACGAAGGGGTAAAGAATGTCGCATTTCATATAGGTACTACTTAACCTTTATAATGTCAAAAAACTGTTTTATCTTGATCTTTTTTATAAATTTTATCCCGCAGTTTTCCTCCCCCAAAATTATTTTCTTCGGGTCAACATCGACTCAATGTTGGTAACCCTAACGGTAAGGGATATTGCTTCTATAGAAACTATCAGTATTGGTAGTGTAGACAGCATCATGAGAAATCAGTTTCACTACTTGTATATTAAATCTTTTGTATAGATAATCATTAATCACACTTTCGTTGATTTTATATCAAACAAACACATATGCCGTTCACGATCTTTTTGGGTCAGGTGAGGCTATGACCATCTAGTAATTTTGTTGGCAGCACCTCTGTGGCAACTAAACTCCCTAATGGAAATTGACACTTTTTGTGTTAGGTTAGGTTGTTTTCAGTTTGAGGTTATATTTTCTGAATTGTTGCCGGGTAGTTTACCTGATAAGTTCTTACATATATTGCAGACCAATCCAATTTGATTATTTTTAATCACGTGACTCAGTTTGACAAATCAGACCACACTTGAAGTGAAAACGACCCTAGGGTGATTTTCAATCACTATGGAAACTACCTAATTAAATTTCAGTAGTATCCTATCACAAGTTGGTGGCACTGTAGATCTAAGTCAAATTCGAGGTTAGCAGGTTAGCTTTTCCGTCAGTCTGTGTCAAAACTGACGCAAAAGCTAACCTGATAACCTCAAATTTGACATAGACTTACAGTGCCACCAACATAATATTATTATAATGAAGTGTCAAATTAATTTGTCAGAAAATGGCTAATTTATTTAAGAACTTATCTTTCCGAATTCACCGCGGCCAGTGATAAATCCTTATAATTTTGACAAATAATATCCCTCAAGTGCGTTGCCTTTAAGAAATAACCCTCGGCTTCGCCTCGGGTTATTTCTAGGCAAGCACTTTCGTGTTGTTATTTGTCAAAATTATTGCGGGTGATTATCACTGCCCTTGGTAAATTATAGCTGAAAATAAAATAGTTTTCGCTTCCCTGTCAAGGCCTACTTGTATTCCAAAAATTGAAAATATTAATAAAATTCTTTTCAAACCAAGCAGGACCGAATCCCAGAACCTTAAAATAAAATTCAAAAATTTTTAGTCCATCTCACCTCTTATAACATCAATCCTGGGACACACTGTAGTGTGCTCAACATTTTCAAATTTAATAATTTCGGATTTTTACCTGTCTTTTTTAAAACCTCTTATAATGAGTTTTCTTCTGAGATCTTAAATCATATTGCAAAATTCTAGAGTTTAGACATTATATGCTAGTTAAAACATAAAAAACAATTTTAGCCTCTTTTAAGTTACTTTTTTAAAAGAATAATAAATAAACACTTTTAAAATGGCAATTTAAACACTTGAATACTCCGCACACAACTAACAACAAGGTTTGAAAAGAAAAATGTAACCAAGAGATAAGGATCACGAAAGAACGAGAAATACAAAAGCAAACTATCTCTAGTATCAAATGAAATTAGATTAAAAACAAAATGAATACTCAAAAATTCTGTACCAAATTCTATGAAAAATACAAATATTTCTCCCTCTTGCTGAATACGATTGAACTTAGAAAGAATCTAAATTAGCAGTTTTGCTTTTCAACTATTAAAGGGTTGCATTCTCAATAAAATCCTTTTTTTAAAGAAAAAAACCAATAGCAAGAGACATAATACACACGCATATGAAACATATCCTATTTTCATTGATATAACTGACGGTTAAGTTAATTTTAGACATTATTACAAAATTAGCGTAACCCGGAGAAATTATAACAAAACCCGGAGCCCGGAGACGCGGTGTAGAAACCCTGAGACTCCGGGTGAAACCCTGAAAGGTGGTCACCCTACTTCCGAATGATGGCATTCTGTAGAGACTTCATCTGCATTTTTTAATTTTTTTTAAAACCTCACCGGGACCGGGGATCGAACTCGCGATCCTTAGATCAGTAGTCCGAATGCTTAACCACTGAGCTACGGAGCCCGGCTAAAAGTACTTTTGCTTCCTATAAATTAAAAGTAGGTGCTACTTGGTCGGTTATTTATGCATTTTAAATGGCAATCATTTAAAATTTTGAATATTTTGTACTTTTCCTGGTTGCAGAAAAAAATCGAATTAAAAGTAGCACTGTCTCGCAATTTTTGCGTTCTCTCGGCTGTGCTGCACCAAGCCTTGCAAGTGCAAACATAATTGCTTATCAAACATAAATCCACTTTTTTTTAAATTTTATTTTGCACTTAGCCAACAGCCGTTAGGCCAATTATAGGCGTCGCTGTACATTTTATGGGGACTTCCAATAATAATAAAACAAAAGACTATTATATACCAAGGCACTAAAGTTTAACTTTTTATCACAAATGTGGATTTATTTGCCGAGGCCCATAGGACCAAGACAAATAAACCACATGAGGGATAAGAAGACGCTTTAGTGCCGAGGTACACATTATGCTTTTTTTAAATCGAGAAATAGTGAAATTGACATTTTTTTAACCAATAGGTTATGTTGATGGTTTTTGTCACACATCGATTACCCCGCCAACTGCAAAAAGTCATAAAACAATGGATTACTTCACCCGATTTCTCGTATTTTAATGAAGATTTTGCTATTCTTCACTGCCGATTTCATAATCATTACATATTGTTGAAATTTGCACCACGAGTTGCGAGTATTACTCGTTACTCGTATGTGTTTAACTAATAAGTACTCGTAACGTACTCATAAGTACTTTAATAGAGTACTCGCAAAAAAACTCGTGAGTAACCTCATTCAGTACTCGGCACAGGACTGCCTGTATGTTGCTATAACCAAATACGAGCACTCATGACAGCACAAAGCGACTTGGAGACACCCAAATGGAGAATGCAAAAATAAAATAAAACACAGATCGGTCTCTTTTTGAAGGACATACAGAGGGGTGAATGCCAATACAAATCATTACATGGTTTTAGCAAGAATAAAAATTAAAAAGATATTTCTTTACAAACTTACTTGCAATTGGCTTGTTCCTTCAGGCAACTTTCCAGTAAGCGAGCCCAATAACACAGGTCTCTTTTTGGTGCCAGGAATGACGCCATCACCCCCCACAAGTATATTAAGGTGAGTGGTACCATCTTTCCGCTGCCGCAGAAACCCAAGGTTCGGGTTTCCCCTTTTCATGCTCAGCCGGACCTTAGCGTCACGGGCAGCAGCTTGAGCACGAGCCAAAATCTGCTCGGGCGACAGATCGTCAGGTATTGCTTCAAACTTGGACACGGGCATGCGCTTCTTGGCAGGATCCATACCAAGCCCTCCCAGCTCTACATCATCATGATCGTCGCCTTCGCCCCCTGCGGCAGAGGCTGCCCGGTGCTCCTGTCGCAGCTCTGCGGTGATTTCAAAACCCAAATCACGACTTGTTAGCTCTGGCGTGAGATTCAACAACCATCCAACCTTATCAGGCTGAACCAGTTTCATGCCAGCATGCAGCAGCTTTTTGCTGGCTTTGTAATATATGGTATCTGCATGGTTGTAGTGCATTGCGTTAGTACACATCAACTTGAAATCGGCTAGAAATTCTTGTAGGTTTCCATACTGGTTCTCTTCAACTTTCTGGCGCATCGTACAAAAATCCATAGGATGGGTAATAATAGCCGAATACCCAGGAGCAATACTATCGGTAACGGGCCAAGCAAAAAACTGCTGAGGATCTCGCATTTCAAACTTTTTAAGAACGTGCTCCAGAGCCCGTTGCACCGCTGTCCGTTCTTGGCGCTGTCTCAATACGCACTGCCGCAGTTCACGACCGGAAGGGCTCCCAACGTTTGCTATAGATGGTAGGTTAGACGATGTAGCCCCGTTTTCATTGGATGCTTCGTCATCTTCCTGGCCAGATTCAGCCCTCTTGCGTTTCTTCTCCTTGTGATGGTGCCGATGCTTTCGCTCCCTATCCCGGTCTTTGCTCTTATCCTTCTTCTTCTTCTTCTTTTTACTCTTCTTATGGTGCGATCGGTGGACGGAAAGGTAGCCAGGACCTTCGCCAACCAGCGTTTGCTGAAGAACTTCTTCTCCCGCTACGCTGTAGGTGGCAACAGGATTGGGGGGAGCTCCCGGAGGGTACGGCCAGTCTGTTGTGTGCTCTGGGGTGCCTTGGTTGCCCACTTTAAGGATTAGTTTCAAGCCCGGAACTGATCGGGCGCCAGCCCCATCCACGGGGCTTTCGTGACGCTCGCGCCGGTCCGATTTATGTTTTTTGTGTTTCCCCATTTCTGGTTTCATTGACTGCTGTTAAAACTATAAAACATAAACGGCAAAAACACAAGTTACGTGCACTCGTTTCACTTTGGCGACTATTATTCGGTGGCTTGACGTCAAATTCGTAAACATAAAAATTGGGTTATGTTGTGTGGTTGTTTGGCAGTTTAGTGTGAAACGTGTGGTAGCCCTGACTAAGCTTATTTCAAAACAAGTTTTAGCTAACAGCTAACCATTACAATTATTCTACAACATGAAAAAATAGCAATTCATGTAAAACATAAATAAAATTAACACAATTTATACCCCCGTACTAATCCATTTAATTTACGTTGGAAGAAAAAAATAAAATCACTGTGTAACTATGGCGCCAAATATTAAGTTGGTAGAACTAAAAACAACATCTTGTACAAAGTTTATATTGACCACTAACACAGCGCTCGATTAAAGACTGTCATAGCTGTCATCGTGGTGGATTTAAAATTTTAAAGAAGTTACAGCTGTCAAATAAACTCATACTCGTATGTCAAATGAAATGTTAACCTTAAAAACTTTTAATATTTAAATTGTGAATGTTTACGTTAACACTAGAAAAATGAGCGACGAAGAACCAGAATCCAAACGTACACGTAAAGATGACGACTCGGACAATTCAGACAGTTATGTGGGGCCAGCACCGCCAGTACCGCAACAAAAATCAAAGCCCCGAAGAAAAGTCTTACAACATGAGAAATTGTATTTAGACAACTTACCTTGTGCCGAGTCGTACGAAAGGAGCTACATGCATCGGGACGTAATAAGCCACTGCTTGGTGACTTGCAGTGATTTTATAGTTACGTCGAGTTGCGATGGTCATATAAAATTTTGGAAGAAGGTGGATAGAGGAATTGAATTTGTTAAGCACTTCCGAAGCCATTTAGGTAAAAAATTGGTACTTTTTTAGTTTACACCCCTACATTTAGGGGGTGTAAACTAAATTATAGTCTATGGGTACTTTTTTAGTTTACACCCCCACACTTAAGCTAAATAGAAAAATCAGAAATCAGTTGTATGTGGGGGTGTAAACTAAATTATAGTCTATGTTAAACTATATTAGTTTACACCCAAAACTTTTTATTGAAAATTAAGTAAAACAAATTATTCACGTTTATAAACTTCTGCTATTTGCAAAGAGAATGTAACCAGCCAATCCACCACCAGTGCCACCTACCGCCGTGAGCGCACACCAGGCACAACACGCCAACGTACCTTACCTAACCTAACCTAGCCTAACCTATCCTATCATATCCTATCCTAACCTAAACTCACCT
Source organism: Agriotes lineatus (assembly GCA_940337035.1). Lineage (NCBI taxonomy): Eukaryota > Metazoa > Arthropoda > Insecta > Coleoptera > Elateridae > Agriotes > Agriotes lineatus. The sequence continues at coordinate 70,906 of CALNHX010004873.1, read as the reverse complement.
AACCTAATCTCGCAATTAAAATCATAATGCTTCAATACAAAACAATGGAAAAAAGTGGGGTGTAAACTAAATAAGTTGCCCGTAAACATTATTTTAGTTTACACCCCCACATTTAAGCAAAATAGAAAAATCGTAAACCAGGTGTAGGTGGGGGTGTAAACTAAATAATCTGCCGTAAACCTTATTTTACTTTACACCCCCACATTTAAACGAATTACAAAAATCGTAAACCAGGTGTAGGTGGGGGTGTAAACTAAATAAGGTGCCCGTAAACATTATTTTAGTTTACACCCCCACATTTAAGCGAGATACAAAAATCGTAAACCAGGTGTATGTGGGGGTATAAACTAAAAGAGTGGTCGCCCGCTTTGAACTACCATTCCTAGAGCCAGTAATGAAGGTGCGATATAAATGTGACGTTTTTTGTACAAAAGTACAAATTTAGGTTAGCTGCAGTGTAAGATTTGTGTGTACTTAGTACAAACATTCCTGTGTAACGTAAAAAATGTATGTAGACCGTAACAAGAGGGTTAATTTATCTCTCCGTCCTATATTACTGCCCCAAAGTGGGCGTCGTACACTACAAGATTACCGAAAAATGAAATGTAGAATAACAGAAAATAAACTAAAATCTTTCCAGGTCCTATTACACACATTGCGTGTAGCGTCGATGGGACCTTGCTGTGTTCAGCTTCTTGCGACAAATCTGTGAAAATATTTGATGTGCTGAATTTCGATATGATAAATATGATGCGGCTTGATTATGTTCCAAGTGTAGTTGAATGGATTCATAGTGCAGGCGACCCCATACATGCTTTAGCGGTAGCAGACGCCGATTCGCAGAAAATATACGTGTATGATGGCCAGGGTAGTAGTAATCCGTTACATGTGATTGAAACAATTCATAAAAAGCCAGTTACATTGATTAAATACAACCCCCAATTTGAAATTGCAATATCTTTCGATAGGTCGTATATGCTGGGTACGTAAAGGTAAAATAATTTAATGTGTGTTCTTTAACTTTGTCTTTATAGAATATTGGTCAAGTTTAAAACACTCCTTCGCCTTTCCTCAAAATGTAGTCTTTGACAGCAAACTGGATACAGATTTATATGAATTTGCCAAAACCAAATCAACGTTATTTGATCTTGCTTTTGCACCAGACGGTGTTAAATTTGCAACTGTTGCAAGTGACAGGCGTATCAGAATATTTAACACTTTTACAGGTAAAATGGTAAGTTGCCGCAACATATTGTATGTGTGTATTTCTTACTCGTCGTATTATAGGTTATGGTGTTGGACGAAACGCTTCCACGATTCTCAGAATTGCAGCATGCAACACAGCAGTTGCCAAATATGGAATTTGGAAGACGTATGGCAATTGAACGGGATTTAGAAAAGTCAGAATCAAGTACTCTTGCAAACATACAGTATGATAACAGTGGTAATTTTATTTTATACGCAACTCTACTTGGCGTTAAGTTGATTAATCTACACTCCAAGCGCTGTGTGCAAATAATAGGAAAAAATGAAAACTTGCGACTGCTGCATATTGCCCTATATCAAGGTTAGTTACAACATTGCTTACAATATGCTCTATTAGTTAGCTGGAAACCCAAAAGTGGACTTTTACATGGTGAACTTATGAACCTTTTCGTTACTCGCAACAAATTATAATAGATGGCAGACTTAAGAATGCAATTTAACATCATTTATGATCATTCTTCAGTGCTGATTTCACGGAATAGGCACAATTTTGCCCGTTTCATGAATTGAACTTTTAAATTTCTTCTGTACGAGTCGCATTGTCATTCATTGATATCGTCGATTGTTACACATTGGCACTGTTATGTAAATGTTTATCACTCTTTTAAAGCCTCGTGATTGTATATTAGCATTGGATCCACTATAACATTTTGTACACTCTTCGCCTTCAATAAGTGAGTTTTTCCTTTTTCACTTAAAACATCAGCGCTCAGTAAATAATGAGAAACACGAAATTAAAAGTTGCAACTAGTAAAACTGGAAAGTTAAAAAAGCACATTATCGTAATGAGAAGTTTATTTAACTGATGGAGAGACAACTTGAAACTTGACCCATGCTGTGAGACAATTCATACCATAAAAAATTACGTGGGAATAGTGGGAGACACTTGCCTCCCACAGAGAAAGCAATTCCCTAAATGAGACGAAAAGTGAGCATTTTGAAAGCTGTCGATTTGCAAAAATGAAACGTTTTAAACTTTAGGTTTTGAGATTTTAGTTATAAGTAGTTTCACTGACATTTGGAGACCTTCAAAAGAAGAATTCAAAGTTGATTTTACATTTTCATCAGTGAAAACATGATTTATAAAAATTTAAATATTTTTAAATAATATTATTTTTCTTTCTCCTTGGCTCTACAGTCCATTTAGGACCTTGGCCTGCTCAACCACGGCTTTCCACTCTTTTCTCTCTAGCGCTTTCGTCCTCCATCTCCTGACATTTAGTTTTCTGAGGTCTTCTTCTACTTCGTCACCCCATCTCTTCCTCGGCCTGCCTCTTCTTCGCCTTCCGCCCTCTACTCTTGATTTGTATGCTTTTTTTGGGACTCTTCCTTCTCCCATGCGCATCACGTGACCTAGCCACCCTAATCTTTGGCTTTTTATAGTATTAATTATGCTGGGTTCGTTATATAAGTCTCTTATCTCCTGGTTTCTTCGTACTCTCCAAATTCCTCCTTTGTTGATTGGTCCGTAGATCTTTCTTAGCACCTTTCTTTCGAATGTCTCCAGTTTACGTTTATCTTCTGCCGTAAGTACCCATGTTTCTGAGGCATACGTGACTGTGGGTTTTATTACGGTCTTATATATTTTGACTTTTGCAGATCTAGATATATTTTTCGATTTTAAGACAGTCTGTAATGCGTAATAACTTCTGTTTCCTGTTGCTATTCTAACCTTTATATCTTCCTTGGTGTCATTTTGTTTGGTCAAGACACTGCCTAGGTACTTAAAACTTTCTACTTCTTCAAATACATAGTTGTTTATTTAAATATTTCGTAACTGCTGTTCGCCATCTCTTCTCATGTACATGTATTTGGTTTTCTCTTTGTTTATTTTGAGACCAGCCTTTCCTGCTTCTTCCTCTAGCTCTAAGAAGGCTGTACTAAGTGCTTCCCTTGTTCTTGATAGTATGGCTACGTCGTCAGCGTACGCCAAATACTGACAGGACCTGTTGAGAAGGGTTCCACCCGGGTTTCCTGTAATTGCTCTCATGCATCTCTCTAGCACCAAATTAAATAAAGTAGAGGACAGAGGGTCTCCCTGTCTCACACCTTGATTTACTTCAAAATCTTGCGATAGTTCTGTCCCTATTTTCACTTTGCTACGTGTATGTGTTAGTGTCATCATTACTAGTCTAATCAATTTTTCTGGTATATTAAGTTTTTTAAGTGTGTCTTCCAGATAATCTCTTTTGATATTATTGGCTTTAAATATATACGAGATACAACAGATTGTAATAGATATATAAATAATAACACTAGGGACCAACGAGATCTGTACGGTATATTTTTAGATTAATCACACAAACAGAACTATTGAGAAACATAATACAAAAGTACGTTATAGGTAATTACTTATTTAAAAAAATCTTGTATGAGGTCTGTTTGTTTCGGGTTGACATCCATTTCTTTCCATATTCTATCTGTGTCCATTTATCCGTCCTCGTAAGTTGTAGACTTTGTTTCATAAAGTCTAGTTCTACAGTTCTAATCTTATTTCTTATGTTGTCAGTTATGGGCCACGTTTCTCCACCATATAACCTTATGCTCTTCCCCACGGAATATATTAGAGTAAATTTATGCAGGGTTTACTTCGTAAGCCGAAGTATTGGGCGAAGGTATATGGTTAGTACGTGGTCAAAAGTGCAACTGTTGCAACTCTATCATAAAAATTACGTGCCGGCGGGAGCAAATTCTTTTAGTAGAATTGTAAAACTTTATTATTTTGTTCTTTTCTAGTTTTTTTGTTTCTGTTTTATGATCTTGCTTGCCGTTCCATACTGGTATGGGGAACACTTATTGATTGTTCTTCCTTATTTCGTCGGTTATCATCTTCCCTTATTGCTCCTTTCCAGCTTCGATTAACTGTCCTATTTCATAACTTTCTCCATTAAACATTAATTTATTATACATAACAAAAGCGCTGTTTCCCATCTTCTCTTGCCCTTTTTTGCTCCACTAGGATTTTTCACTCCGTCTGTATTTTGTTTAGGTAATCTTTGGTTATAAATACTTTTGTGCCCTTTAAGGGGCGACACGTAAACCAGCTCCATGAAAAATATACGCCACAAACTACATTTCTTGCAACCTTTTTATTAACTTTTATCGAAAAAAGATCTTTACTAAACTACAGAGTAATCAAAGCCAAAATATAAAATGTTAAACCTTTGTTCTTGTTCTACAGTGTGTTTCACTTTACATGGAAGCACCCCTGTATTTTCTTTGTTTTAGTATGAATCGATTTGAATTTTTTACCAGTTGTACAACTCACCAAGAGGCATCTATTCATGTCCTTGAGCGCAAATGACGTTATTAGCTTGGCCTACTACGATGAAGAACATCGGTCGTATTGTCAATATTTTGTATCGCGTTAGAGTTACAGCAAAAAGTTATTAATAAAAGTTGTTTAGAATCAAAAGAATACCCCAGCTACAGATTTTTGTTTAATAATTCGAATTTTTAATTTTTATTTATAAATTTGTCAAAGTCCCAAATTTCAACTTTTAATTTGGTATCAAATGGTACCATGGAGAAACAGCATTTTTATTATTGTTGCAAACGTCATTAGCTATTAATAATCGCTGAATTACGTTTAACTGTAGCTGAGAAAGTAGAAATAATTAGAATTACTGGTGAAAATGCAAGATCTAATAGAGAAGTAGCTAGAATATTTAATGGAAGGCATCCAGGGCGTGCACCTATTTAACCTGAAACTGTTAAAAAAATTAATCACCTTTTTAATTTGTGTCAGGATAAATAGGTGCACGCCCGGGATCCCTTCCATTAAATATTCTAGTTAATTCTCTATTGGATCTTGCATTTTCACCAGTAATTCTAATTATTTCTACTTTCTCAGCTACAGTTAAAAGTAATTTAGCCATTATTAATAGCTAATGACGTTTGCAACAATAATAAAAATGCTGTTTCTCCATGGCACCATTTTATTCCAAATTAAAAGTTGAAATTTGGGACTTTGACAAATTTATAAAGAAAAATTAAAAACTCGAATTATTAAACGAAAATCGGTATCTGGGGTATTCTTTTGATTCTAAACAACTTTTATTAATAACTTTTTGCTGTAACTCTAACGCGATGCAAAATATTGACAATACGACCCATGTTCTTCATCGTAGTAGGCCAGGCTAATAACGTCATTTGCGCTCAAGAACATGAATAGATGCCTCTTAGTGAGTTGTACAACTGGTAAAAAATTCAAATCGATTAATACAAAAACAAAGAAAATACAGGGGTGCTTCCATGTAAAGTGAAACACACTGTATACATGTTGTAGCCGGTTCTGGCTAGTTTAATTTAATTTATAAGATTAAAATATTTGCTACAATTGCCAGTCTGATGCTAGCTCCGGGCAGCTCAGAATGCCAAGGTACCATTAATATGCTCAAGTTTAGTAACCCAAGAAAGTACACAGAATATATTTATAAGCATATATGTTTAGCTAGTATTACATAAAATCAAATTTGTATTCATGAAGACAAAAATAAAAATGTAGTAATGTTTATAAACAACTAAATCAGGAACGCTTCGGTCTCGCGTCTCGGCAAGCGAATTCCAGACGATGTCAGTTACTTCTGGGACATCCTCAGTATGGAATAGTTCTAATGTCACGTAGGCTGCTCGTGTGACCTACTAATAGAAATGACAGTTTGTTAACGATGCCCGCCCATAATGGCGGCGGTGTAAAAATTAAATTTGGCTTTAATCTTTTAAACGAGCCAAGTGCGGGCAGACTTACATTTAATAACATTCATACCTGGTGCTGCTTATGTTATCGTGCCCCGCAGGTGTTTAGAAAGTGTCGGAATTGCGAGCGGCCGGGCTGAGGTTATCTTGTTTACCTTTTGCGGAAACTTTGGAAGGGTAAGCGATTTATGATTGAATAAATGCTGGCGACGGTCCCCGTCGAAGGGCTCAAAATGTGACGTGCGTAATTGCGAGCGCCGGCCTCTGGCGATACAGGCTGGATTTTCTAGTGTGTGTTTTCAGCTTTATTCGTGTTAAGCCGTCCAGGACGCAATAAATGGTTTTAATTCCGTCTGTTTTGTTGTCTTAGTGCGGGGAAATTAGTTTATGGACGGGATCGTCACCGACGACCCTGATTTGGCCCTAGGTGTAGTTTTATGGACGGGATAGTCACCGACGAGCCTGGTTTATCCCTCCTGGTAACTAGCAGGGACCCCCTCGAAGAGTCTATGGACCCTCCTGAGTGGACTTAGGCTGGGAGGAAGGTTCAGGAAAATTCTCGGAAAATTCTGTCTTGAAATAGCTTCGTTTTCTCTTTATATACCCTGCGCTGCCGTAATCAGCGGTTCAAGCCGGTTCATTAGAATTGGGAATCCTTTGGATGCGCGGCGGTGTCCCTGCGACTATCCGCGATGACGTCGTTTATCGCTGTCCGCACGGCCAAATACGCAGCGCTCCGATTCCTAACGTGATTTACGCCATGGGGGAACGCGCGAATTAATTTTAAATTCCAAAATCGCGTTCGCGCTGGGCGAAACGTTACAATGTTTTAATCCTTAACATATTAAATTGTCGTAACAAATCCCCCCCCCCCCTACACTTAATTGCAGGTTCATTGACATGTTTTTAAAAAATGCCTGTTAAAACTCCTGCACGGCCAACGTTTTTGAAGCCTCACAAATCTTTCATGGAGTGCTTGCATCTAAAACATGTAAAACCATCTTAGCGGTAATAGATACTCTTGTTAAGTGGCATCCAGCTGCTTACAAGCCTCCGCTAGCTAGTAGAGTATTTAATCAATCCTAAGTTGCAATTTTTTCAAATAATTACCAAAATACTTCTTATAGGTTCTGCTAGAAGAACAAAAGCTGCCGTTACGCTAGAAATGGAAGGATCTGACAATCCCACTTTGGAATCAATCCAGCCAGACCCTACGCTTATATGCACAGCCTACAAAAAATCCCGTTTTTATCTCTTCAGCCGGCGAGAGCCCGACGACCCATCAAGCTCAAGCGGTGAACAGCAAGATCGTGACATTTTCAACGAGAAGCCTTCCAAGGAAGAAGCCATGGCTGCCACTGAAAATGCCACCGTGCAGCGCCTTTATGAAAATGCAATTATCCACACAGTTTTTGGCGATATTCACCTACAGCTATTTCCACGTGACACGCCTAGGGCCGTGGAGAATTTTTGTGTTCACAGCAAAAACGGCTATTACAATGGTCACATATTCCATCGGGTTATTAAGGGGTTCATGATTCAAACCGGAGACCCGACTGGCAATGGCACTGGCGGCGAAAGCATTTGGGGTGGCGAGTTCGAGGACGAATTTAAGCCGCATTTGCGGCACGATCGGCCGTACACTGTCAGCATGGCCAATGCGGGGCCCTGTACCAATGGAAGCCAGTTTTTTATTACTCTCGCTCCTACCACTTGGCTCGATAATAAACATACTGTATTTGGACGTGTCGTTCGGGGCATGGAAGTTGTGCAGAATATTGGAAATGTGCGTACCAATGCTAAGACTGATAAACCGTATGATGACATTCGAATTGTTTCTATTACTGTTAAGTAAAATAAATGATTTTTTATTGGAGAAGAGTCGTGTAAAGTACCTGTTTTGTTCTACTAATAGACTTACGAATAAAAAAGTGTAAATGTTCTTTTATCTAGTTAGTTCACAGGTTGGGAAGTGCAGACATTTCTTTGTAATTTATACTGTTACTGTTAATCACTAAAACCCTTAATGAATAATGTTAAGTTGCATTATATTATACGAGTTACTTCATTGATACTATAAATTCACTTACATCGGTGGTTCTTTCAATTGTACAAAATGCCTGCTTTAAAACTTGTAAAATATTTGTTCTAAATTTTTAGTTATTGGACACCAAGTGCTGTTAATTGTCATAATAGTTTTGCAAGAACCTATAACGATTAATATAGTAAACCTATCATTACTACAACTGCGTATACAGTGTGTGTTGGGAATAAATTAAAGCTTCAAACTTATCGTGTATTTGCAGTATAAGATCTATTGACAATTAATTATTCAAATACTTGTAGCCTGTTTGTTGCTTTATTCCCGTTTATTCTTGGTTCTTTCAAGTTTTATTACTAATGATGACGTTTGACACTTTTGTGATTTTCACAATTATGTATGTAATTTTTAACAGGAACAAAATAACAAACAAACAAACGAAATAGCTACTTGATAAATAATATGGTCTCTCAAAACTAGTTAAATATTCTTAACACTCCCGCCCGGTACAGTCTAGTCGGAAAAAGAGACTGTACCCTTTTCATTAATCTGTATGACAGCCAGTTTAACAACAGGACGTTCAAAAATTCCTTGTTGGGTTTGAACTGTTGCCTTTCTCACTTGTCCATCAGCTGCCTTTTTTATTTCTATCACTTTACCCTTTGGCCAATTGCATCTTGGTAAGTCTTTGTCACATATGACTACAATATCGCCTACCTTAATAGGAATAATTTGTTTTTGCCATTTGGGTCTTAATAAAAGATCAGGTATGTATTCGGAAACAAAACGTTGCCAACACTTGTTTGCAAATTGTTCTCTGTATAAGTAGTTAGATTTTAAGACTTTGATGTCATCACTAAGTTCTCCAATTGGTTTGTCTCCATTTGAAGAACCAGTTAAAAAATGATTAGGCGTTAAGGCCTCTGATTCCTCAGAATCTAAAGAAAGATAAGTAAGAGGTCTGGAATTTACGATATTTTCCGTCGAAATTAGACAACTATAAAGCAATTCGTCAGTGGGTGTTCTGGTAGGTAATGCGGAATACAATGAAATTTTGACTGCCTTTACTAGACGTTCCCACGCACCTCCCATATGTGGAGAAAGTGGAGCGTTGAAATGAAACATTATTTGTGGGCTCACTAATGAATTTGCTATTAATTTACTATCAACGTTTCGTAACTCTTCTCTTAATATTCTTTCGGTTGCAATAAAATTCGTACCTCTGTCACAGTAGATGTGTCTTGGTCGTCCTCTGCGATTCATGAATTTTGTAAAACAAAGTATACAACTATCAACATTTAATTTATAGGCGATTTCTAAATGAACAGCTCTGGTTGTTAGACATGTAAAGAGAGCTCCCCATCTTTTCTCTGTTCGTCTTCTAACAGTTACGTTTATCGGGCCAAAATAATCGACTCCGGTATGAGTGAATGGCGCTGTAAATGTTGCAAGTCTACATTCAGGTAAAGGCGACATTTCTGGTGTTTTTGGTAGTGCAAATTTTATTTTGCAATAATTACAATCATGTCTTATTTTGTTTAGAAATCTTCTTAATTTGGGAATATAAAAGGTTTGTCGTATTTCATTCACAACAGATTCATGATTCCGATGTTGATACATTTGGTGGTAGTCTTCAACGATGAGTAACGCTAAACGGCTTCCTCTTGGCAATATTATTGGTCTTTTGGTGTCGAATCTGACGTCTGTTGCTTTATCTATCCTCCCACGAATGCGAAGTAGATCATTTTCGTCTAAATATGGTGATAATTTGAATAAACTGCTTGATTTTTTAACTGTTGACTGTAAATCTGAGTTGTTTTTCTTATTCTGCAGTTGTTTCATTTCATTTCCGTAATTTTCAAACTGAGTTTGTTTTATCAAGGTGTTTCTGGCTCTTAAAAGTTCATCTGCAGTCAGAATTTCAAATTTAATTTCTTCTTTCTTGAGTTTTGATTTAAAAATATCTGCAGCTCTAAGAACGTAGGCAGTAGCTCGTAAGAGTCTTTTGAATTTACTAAATCGGTCAAACTGTATTAATGTGGAACAGACAATATTTGTTTCTATAGTATGGTTACATTTTTCTTCTTGTTTTAAGCTGGTATCTGGAGGCCAAACTTCTTTTGACTTGTACAAAAACTCAGGGCCTTTAAACCAACGATCAGTGATTTTCACATTGGGTTGACCTTTCCATTTGGTGGCCTCGTCAGCTACATTCATTTGTGTTGGAACATATCTCCAGTTTGCAACTACTGAGTTCTCTTGGATTTCGGCAACCCTATAAGCTACATATTTCGTTAGCTTTCGCGGATCTTCATTTCTTATCCAGTGTAAAACAATTATGGAGTCGGACCAGTAGAAAATGTCATCGATTTTTATTGACAGGTATTGACAAATGTTCTTGGCAAGTCTTGCTCCTATCACGGCGCCATCAAGTTCCAGTCGAGGAATCGTTTGAAGTTTTATAGGGGCCACACGTGTTTTTGATCCAATCAGTACACATTCTGTTGTTTCTTTTTGTTCAATTCTTAAATAGGCTACACAAGAAGAAGCATGTTCACTGGCATCTACGAAAATATGCATTTGAACTATGGTGTCTTTCCAATCCCTAATATTTGTAAGATAACATCGGGGAATTGAAATTTCTTCGATTTTTGGAAGGTATTTTAGCCAAATAAACCATTTTTTATATTGTTTGTCGGAAATAGGTTCATCCCAAGAGATCTTGCTTCTCCATATCTCCTGAAGGAGCATTTTCAAATAAATTAAAAAATTGGAAATTAATCCTAAAGGATCATATATGGACATCAATATAATCAAAACTTCTCTTTTGGTTGGCTTTCTTTTTCCATTTAAGACATCTTCTTTGCCTTTGATAAAGTTTAGATTAAATTTGAAGCAATCCGTTTTTAAATTCCACCACATACCTAGTACTTTCTCTGATTTTTTATCGTTTCCGAGATGAAGGTTAACTTCGAGATTATTTTTGACTTCATTATTCATCGACTCCATAAATTCTTTGGAATTTGATCGCCAATTTCGAATTTCGAAATATCCTTTGGCATGTATTTGCCTAACTTCTGACGCGATTTTAATGGCCTCTTCTTCGGAATCAGCTGAATCTAAAAGATCGTCCACGTAGTGGTTTTTAACGATACTCTCAACAGCTCTTGGATATTGCACACTGAACTTTTTTGCGTTTGTGTTTTTGACAAACTGTGCACAACTGGGTGAGCAAGTAGCACCAAATGTCATGACATTCATGACGTAAGTTTTCAGTAAATTTTCCGAACTACCATTTCGCCACAAAAACCGTTGGGCATGTTGATCTTCATCTATAACTCCAACACGCAAAAACATCTCCTTAATATCTCCAGAGAACCCAATTTTTCTTTCTCGGAAACGCAGCAGTACACCTAATAATGATGAAACTTGATCGTCTCCTGGCAATAACATGGTGTTTAAAGATATTCCTTGCACGGTTGCAGCTGCATCCCAGACTATTCTAAACTTATCAGGTTTTTTGGGATTAAAAACAGGAAATATGGGAAGGTACCACACTTTTTGTTTGGGTTCAAGTATTTCTTTTTCGGAGAGTTTTCTAATATATTTCTTTTCTAAAAAATCTTCGATCTGCTTATTCATTTTTTCTCCCAATTCTGGATTTTTCTTTATTCTTTTCTCAATGCATTCAAGTCTCTGTAGAGCCATGGGTTTGCTGTCTGGTAGTTTAAGATGGTCATATTTCCAAAGCAATCCGATTTGGTATTGATTTCCTTTTTGAATCAGAGTTTTCTCTTGTAAATTACTTGCCCTTTGTAGCTCTTTTGACACAGACGTTTTTGATGACTGAATACCTAAACTTTCAACCGAGAAATATTCTTTAACGACATTGAAAAGCTCTTGATTCCTAACATTGTTTTCATTATTATTATTGCTATTACATTCGCAAATATGATAGGAAAAATTATCCTCACAATGATTATTATTAGAAAACAGTGCAAAAATAGTCCAGCCCAACCTACATTTTGCACCTATTGGCTGAGATTCCAAACCCTCTTTTACACGAATAGGTAAAGCCAAGTCCCAGTTATCTAGACCAATTAATATTTGAGGTTTAGCATTTTCGTATGATCTAAAGGGCAGGTTTTGTAAATAGGAAAATGTTTCTTTAATTTCCTCAGCGTTTAGTGACTGTGTTGGAAGACTTAGTGTACTAATAGTTCTGGCAGGTCGGTAGTCAAACTGTTTGGCTCCAGGATAATCGCCAGCAATTGAAAGTTGCACCTTTTCCGATTGTTCTTCTAAACGTTCTTGATTTCCTGTCCATTTTAGACACAGTTGTTCTGGATTTCCCCTTAATTTCAATTTTTCTGCGATGTCTTGATCTAATAATGTGATCGAAGATCCTTCGTCTAAAAATGCGAATGTGTTAACCTTAATATTTTCGTTTATTAAAACTACAAGCACTATTCTGAAACGTATACCGTTATTGAATACTTGACTCATACACTCTGTAGATATGGTTACGTGATGGGACTCTGGATTAGAGTTTTTATTTGTGTTTTCTAAGTTAAGGTTTTCACTAGGTGAGTAATTTTTTGCAATGTTTTCATGGAGAAGAGGATGGTGTTTCCTTTGACAGTCATCTTTGCTACATTTTACTGGATATTTACAGGGAAATCTATGTCTTTTTAGACAAAGCCTGCATAAATTTAATTTTTTAACACTCTCCCACCTTTTTGGTATAGAATATTTTTGAAACTCTGGACAAATAGCGATTCTACTACAGTGTTTTTGGCATATTTTGCAATTTGGTATTTCAGTGGAATTTGAATCGTGAACATTTGATCGTTCATTACTGAAATATCTATTTTTATTATTGTCACAGAGTGCTAGAGAAGGTAACGCAGAACAAACGTTTATTGCTAGATTATACAACCAATCAGCAAATTCACTTAGCCCTTTAAAATCATGAACAGTACTACGATATAAAGCCCAATTGACTTTAATTTGAGAAGGTAGTTTGTCTAATAATTCATGGAGGAGCGTAGGATTATTCAGGTAATCTTTTAAATTGGCCGCTTCTAAGGAAACGCATAAGTTCTTAACACCCAAACTAAATTCGACCAAAGTTTCAAGTTTTTCAGCTTTTGGAGGAGGCTGTCGGCGAATAGCATTAATATGAGCTTCAATTATTTGCTCAGGTCTTCCATATAGAATTTTTAAAGTAGATATTATTTGTGGCACACATTGTGGCAAAATTAAAAAACTTGAAACACTGGCTTTAGCAGCTCCTTTCAAGGATTTTTGTAATCTTAGTAAGTTTTCATGATTATCCAAGCCACATAATTCCGTAGACCTCTCATAACTACTTATGAAAATAGGCCAATCATATGGATTGCCGTTGAAAAAAGGGAGCTCACCTGGAATTCGTCTTGTTCCAAATGACATACCTGATCTTTCTCCACCATAAGCTGGAATAGGCTTACCAGATGTTGATGCTAAATGAGGGATATTGTTAAGCGATGGTTGATTAATATGCAAAGACAACATTTCATTGGCCAAAGGGTCACACTTTTTGATTTCCTCTTCGTCGATTTCTTGGCTGTCGTCGCTTTCTTGATCTTCTTCCAAAATTCTGCGGGATTCTCTTGATAATTCGATTTCTTTTCTTATTAAACTTCTTTCTTCTTCCAGAAGTTGAAATCTCATTTTAGATATAGCACTCTTTTTAGAGCTCTTCTTATTTTTGGTTGTAGATTTTGTAGATTTCTTTTTGGATTCACATAGAGGACACTTCCACGAGTCATTAGACGATACTTTTGAATCATCCTGTATATTAACACATTCGTAGCAGCACCATTTCTTACACTGAGTACATTCTACCATTCGTTCATCTCTGTATGGTCCGGAGCACACGGGACACTGGTCATTTTTGGTTCGTCCAAATACTGATGGACCCATATTGCGACCAAGTCAATTTGTGAATCGTACCAAGTGAATCGATGCGTAGTTTGAGTATAAGTATTTGAGCTTGTTGGGAATAAATTAAAGCTTCAAACTTATCGTGTATTTGCAGTATAAGATCTATTGACAATTAATTACTCAAATACCTAAAAACATATAAAATTATAATCCTAGATTCAATATTAAATAAATTAATGTCTTTTACTCACTTGTAGCCTGTTTGTTGCTTTATTCCCGTTTATTCTTGGTTCTTTCAGTTTTATTACTAATGATGACGTTTTGACACTTTTGTGATTTTCACAATTATGTATGTAATTTTTAACAGGAACAAAATAACAAACAATCGAAATAACTACTTGATAAATAATATATATATAGGCCTTTCACTCCTATTCGGAGTATAAGCCGCTCGGGGTTGAGCTCTTCTAATCCGGTTTCCGCGGTGGATTGGTCCGCATGTTCTAGTTTCATTCTTTCTCCATTTATAGGTTATTGTTTGTTTTTGCTGTATTTGATATTTTATTCCATTCCTTCCGGTCCTTAGTCTTTCTTCTCCAGTCCACTATTTTCATCTTGTGTATGTCTTTTATAACTTGGTCTTCCCATCTAAGTTTAGGTCTTCCTCTGTGTCTGGTGGCTTCGGGTTTCCAATTAGTTATCTTCTTTATGACTGAGTTCTCACTTCTACGTTGAATGTGGCCAAACCATCTTATTCTCTGGGCTTTTATAAATCGGACTATGTCTTCGTTCTTGTTTAAGTGATTTATTTCGTGGTTCATAAGTGGTCTGAGTTCTCCTTCCGGGGTCTTTTTTGGTCCTAAGATTTTCCTCATTATCTTCCTTTCTATTACTCTTAGTCGCTCTTCGTCTTGGTTCGTCAGGCACATTGTTTCCGCTCCGTAACTTATTACTGGTCGGATTGCCGCTTTGTATATCCTTATTTTGGTGTCCTTACTAAGGTTTCTGTCTTTTAGCAGTCTTTGATACTTCCAGTATGCTCTGTTTCCCATCTTGATCCTTTCATTTATTTCTATTCTTCTTTGGTTTTTCCCGTCTATCATCACGCCTAGGTATTTAAAATATTCCACTCTCTGAAATGTGTATGTCCCCATTTTTATCTCTGTTGGTTTGATTGTTTTCCTTGAACTAAGCAGGTATTTTGTTTTTTCTTGATTAATTCTGAGTCCTTTGGGTTCTGCTTCTCTTACTAGGGCTAGTAATGTCTGTTCTAAGCTGCGTTTGTCTCTCGCGATTAGTGCTAAATCGTCAGCATAACCTATAATTTGTGTTGAGCTGTGCGTGATTACCTTTTCAGGTCCGATTTTCTTGATGGTCCCATCTAGAGTTATATTAAATAATGCCGTCGATAGTCCGTCTCCTTGTCTCACTCCCCTTTCAATTTTAATCTCTTCTGAGTCTCCGTCTTTTGTTGTTATCGTTGCTGTTGATTCGTTCATTGTCATTTTTGTCAATCTTATTAGTTTTGCTGGGATCTTCATATTTTCCATTTCCTCTATTAATTGTGCCCTGGTTATCGAGTCAAATGCTTGTTGGAAGTCCACTAATAGTATGTGTAAATCTATATTGAATTCATATGCCTTTTCTATAATCTGTGTTAGTGTGTGAACCGCGTCAATGGTTGACCGTCCCTTCCTGAATCCTTGTTGGTATTGTCCAAGTTTGTCTTCTGTGTAGATTGTTATTCTATTTCTTATTAGTGTTGTTAGTAGTTTGTATGCCGTATTTAACAGCATTATTGGTCTGTAGTTACTGCATTCTACTGTGTTTCCCTTTTTGTGGATCGGTATTATTTGCCCTTTCCTCCACTCCATCGGCATGTTTTCCTCATTCCATATCATTACAACTAAGTTGTACAGTCTCTTGAATAGGTCTTCCCCTCCTTGTTGTATCAATTCATTATTTATTTCATCGGGTCCTGCTGTTTTCTTTTTCTTCAGTTGTTTAACTATTTCTGTAACTTCTTCATATGTAGGTGCTTGTACTTCTTGGTCTCTACCGTCGGTTTTCACTTCTTGGGTTTCTTTTTCTTCTGCATTTCTTTTGTATATTTTTGTGAAGTATTTTTCCCATTGTTTTTTTTCTATTGTAGGTATTGTTTTGTGGGATTTTATTTGTTGTTTAATGTGTTCGTAGAGTTTCGAGTTGTTCCTATTTGATGTTTCTAGTGCTTGCATTTCTTCTGTAATCCAATTTGTTTTCTTTTTCTTATAGAGTTTTGTGGCTTCTTTTCTTATTTGATTATATTCGTCAAGTTCTTGTTCTCCTTTTGACCCTATCCACTTTTTCCTTGCTTCTTTTTTCTTCTCACTAATAATTTGGCATTCCTGGTCGAACCATCCTTTACTTCTTTGGCTTCTACTCTTTCCGGCTAGTTTTTCTGCAGCTGTTAGTATGCTGTTTTTTATATTTGTCCATTCTGTATTAATATCGTCTTCTTTTTTGTGAGTTTCTAGTCCACTAGTTATGACCTGGGCGTATTCTTTTTTTGTTTCTTCCTTTTCGAGATCCTTTATGTTCCATTTTCTCTTCATTGTTTTGTTTTTTGTGGTTTTTATTATTTTTAGTTTAATTTTCATCATCACTAGAAGGTGGTCCGTGTCGGCGTTGGCTCCTCGGTAGGATCTTATGTCATGTACAATCCTTGTCCATTTTTTTGAGATCATGACGTGATCAATTTGGTTCCCGTCTGTCCTGCCTGGTATCATCCACGTTATTTTGTGTTCCCGTCTATGTTTAAATTTTGTGCTGATGATGTATGTGTTGGTCATTGTGGCTAGGTTGCATATTCTTCTCCCGTTATTGTTTGTGTGTTGGTGGTTGGTTTCTTGTCCTGCTATTTCTTGATTATATTCTTCCTTACCAACTTTTGCGTTAAAGTCACCCACTATCAACAGGATATCGTTTGTCGGTACTTCTCCACATGTCTCTTCTAGCGTTTCGTAAAATATCTGCTTATCTTCCTCTTCTGCTTCTTCCGTGGGGGCGATAAATAATATGGTTTCTCAAAACTAGTCAAATATTCTTAACAGGCCCTATCTTCGAGTTTCTATTTATGGCAAAGAATTACTTGGCTTGTTAGATTACGGCGCGAGCCGTACCATTTTAGGTCGCCAAGGTTGGAATGTGTTGAAGGACGTCTGGAAATTAAGTTCCGATAAATCTACTACCTGCAGCGTCGCCAACGGTGAGTAATGCTACAGCATAGGTACACTTACCGTCCCCATCATATTGAGAGATCGTGTGAGAACTTTCGAAGTCCTGGTTATCCTTCCACTTCCACATACCCTTATTTTGGGCACCGACTTCTGGAAGAGGATGGCCTTTGTGCCAGATCTTCGCCATGGGGAATGGACCTTCTCCAAAGCCTCGGCTGACGAGCAAATCACCGCAATCCGTTCGATCGAACATCTCACGAACAAAGAACAAGCCGTGCTTGACCAGACTATCAGCAAAGCTTTTTCCATGATAGGAGATGGCGTAGGATGTACCCACCTAGTAGAACATGTAATTAAAACTGATGCTGAGCCAATTAAGCAGCGCTATTACCCAATCTCGCCTGCTCTGCAGAAACACGTGAACCAGGAGCTCGACGATATGTTGGAAAAGGGCATTGTAGAACCTTCAACATCGGCATGGTCCTCGCCCATCGTAATGATAAAGAAGAAGGATGGTTCTTACCGCTTTTGCGTGGACTATCGGAAGCTCAACAAGGTTAGCCAACCTGATGCCTATCCACTCCCGTACATCAGCAACATTCTGGACAAGTTACGTGATGCACAATACCTGACCACATTAGAGTCAAGTTAGCTTACTTTCAGGTGCCGGTTTCCGTCGCTAGCCGCCCGCTAACTGCTTTTACTGTCCCTAATCGTGGGTTGTATCAATTTTGTCGCCTCCAGTTCGGTCTTCATACCGCCACGTCTTATCGACCGAGTTATTGGTGCCGACCTAGAGCCATATGCGTTTACATACCTGGAAGACGTTATTATCTGTACTCCTACATTCGAAAAACAACTGGAGGTCCTGAAGGAAGTCATATCCAGAATCGCCAAGGCCGGCCTAACTTTGAACAGGGAAAAATGCCATGTTTCCAAGCCCGAATTGAATTACCTGAGGTACGTCGTAAACTCCAAAGGTCTACTTGTCGATCCGGAAAAATTTGAAGCAATTTTAAAAATCCCTAACCCCAAGACGGTACCAGAGGTTAGAAGAATATTGGGAATGGCATCTTTGTGCCCAATTTTTCATCTGTAGTGTCCCCTATGACTCGCTTGCTTCACAAGAACCAGAAGTTTGTCTGGTCTGAGGAATGTCAAACCGCCTTCAACACCATTAAGGACTGACTCGTTTCGGCCCCTGTGCTCTCTTGCCCAGATTTTAGACGGCCCTTCACTATACAGACGGACGCCTCTGGTTATGGACTCGGAGCCGTCTTATCCCAGACGTATCCTGAGGGAGAGAAGGTCGTCTGTTATATCAGCCGTTCGCTCACGAAGAATGAGCGGAAGTTCAGCACAACGGAGCACGAATGTCTCGCGGTTCTCTTCGCCATTGAAAAACTTCGTCCGTACATTGAGGGAACTAAGTTCGACGTCGTGACTGACCACTACGCACTTAAATGGCTGCACAGTATTAAAGACCCCATAGGACGCATTGCGCGTTGGGCCATATGCCTACAACAATACAATTTTAACGTCATACATCGCAAGGGCAAAGACAACGTCGTACCTGATGCTCTATCCAGGTCCGTACCTATTATCGATGAAGTAACCGAGGACGATGATGTTTGAGATCGCTGGTATGCTCGGATGCGCCTAAAAGTCCGCAACAATCCACAGCACTATCCTGCTTGGTGCGAGTCGAATTCGCAACTTTATAAACATGTTAGGAGCCCGTATCCAGAACTCATGCAGGCCAATGAAGATTGGAAAATGGTACTACCTAAAGACAGACATTCAGAAGTACTTAGACGTAATCATGATGATCTTACCTCAGGACATCTTGGCGTTTCGAAAACTTTAGGTCGTGTAGCTCAGAGGTACTACTGGCCCAAGATGCGAACAGACGTTTTGCGCTACAATCGCAACTGCAAGGTGTGTTCCAGCACTAATCCTGACCAACGACCACCCGCTGGACATATGGGAGGTCACACAAACATCTCGAAGCCCTGGGAGGTCATCTGTATGGATCTCATAGGACCTCTACCAAATTCTTCTCGTGGGTATCAGTATATACTTGTAGTGGCTGATTGTTTCAGTAAACTTCCTCTTGTATTTCCCCTTCGTAAGGCTACGGCCGCTTCAGTCGTACGTCACGTTGAAGAGAATGTATTCTTATTGTTTGGCGCTCCGAAAAGAATTATCTGCGATAATGGTGTCCAGTTCAAAAGTCGCGAATTTACTGCCTTGGCTAGGAACTATGGCTGCAGAATAGCGTTTACAGCGTTGTATCACCCTCAGGCAAATCCAACGGAACGCATCAATCGTGTTCTGAAAACAATGCTTACAGCGTACGTGTCCGACAAACAACGTGAGTGGGATAAATACTTACAACAAGTCGCTTGTGCCATAAGAACCTCCAAGAATGGTGTCACTGGTCATAGCCCCTACTTTTTCAATTTTGGCCGAGAGATTACACTCGACGGGAATCCTGAAGGAAGGCCTGAAGATGAAGGTCCCGAACTTCGTGTCATAAGGGATAAAAACCCCAATATAAGAGCCCAAGCGCTGCAACGATTATACAAAGAAGTAAAACTTGGTCTTGCTAGGGCCTACGATCGTTCGAAGGTATACAACCTGCAAAGACGACCTGATGAATATCAGGTAGGCAACTCCGTTTGGAGAAGAAACTTTACGCAATATATGTAAACATTCGCTAGTTAAATCTTTACCCTTAAGTATTATGAGGTGGATTTTTGGGAATTTTTGCATGCTTTAAATTAGGTTTGGTTAGCGGTACCCTAGTTTTAAATACTCTCCTATAATTATCAAGCAGTTTCGTAAGCAACGCCCCGAATAATTACCCATATTTTACAAATTAAATTTATTCTGGTTACATTTCTACAGATATTTAAGTATGGCAACTAGGCAACCATTATTGCACTTCTATTAAACTATTCCTTTGTTGCTAGATAAGGATATCTCTTATTGCAGTCAAATTTCTTCAGGGTTTTTTTGTGTATCTTCTGGCCCAAAATTTTGGAAAGTTTTGATAACTGGTAACTAGTGGATTTTTGAGCTCTTTTCCATTTTAAACTTGGTGTAAGCTGCTGGTGCCTCGGCTGTGTGCTTTATTTATGAGCTAATTAGTGTAGCTTCGCTCCGTTTCGATTCGTTGGAGGATCTACAAAGCACATGTGCCCTTTAAGAGGTTCGTATTTGATTTGGTTGACTTGCGTCGTTCGCAATTGCGGATTCGTTTGAGGCCAGCATTATTCTTGCACTTCTAATGACTGCCCGTTATCGCTAAAGGTAAGCTGTCACTAGCCTCGGCTCCTTAATCGTAGATTTATTTGGGCATGGTGCGTTTATAGCCATTTCCTGTTGGGTTGGACACCTCCTGTTGCAGATTAAGCACTCCCCGTTCTGTCGCTCTTGGCTGAAAACCGTCCCGCCGATCTGGGCCCCTGAAACTGACGTAATGCCTGTACAATCTACAACCACCGTGGGCTACGCCTGGGAATAGGCGTTAGCGCCCCACTTACCTCCACGTCACTCACGGCGTCCATAGCTTGCCTCGCCTTCGATAGCTGTCGTCGTGGCCTTTGCACCCCAACTGTGCTAGATTGCCTGGGAGCGAACGGAACGGTTGGCCTTCGACGTACCTTCCTGCAGGCAAGACGTTAGCTTAAGTTATTGCCCACTGCGCCTGTTGAGTTTTATGATAGAACAGCAGTGCTTCATATAATTAGAAATTAGGGTGAATAGTGCCTCTGTGTGTTCTGCCCCGTGCATGCTTTTGATTATGTTAGAATTATTGTTATGATAGGGCTGTTGCAAAATTTCATGCGGCCATTTTATGCAGTTTAGTAATTAATGTCAGACAGACCTACCGGAGCCCGGCTTTGAAGTTCTTGCTCCAGATTGTGTCGCTGTTTGTGTTGCTGGCGCTTTCGAATATCCAGCATAGGTGGGAGGCCCCGCTAGCCGATGTCCTCCGCGGAACCTCCTGCAAACCGTATGTTAGGTCTTTCACTTATTTATTTCAAATTTAAATCTGTACTTACATTCCTTTGCGGTCCCCGGACTCCGCCATTTGCACGTCAGCCGTGTGACGTAAAGTTAGTAACTTTGGTTGCGGCTCACGACCTCCTTACGGGAGCCGTTTGCTTCACTTTCGAATCGCCGCGAATTGATTAATTAGTTTGTATCGGTAAAAACCGGAGAAAGAGAAGATCCAAGCGTTTGCTATAATTAATATTATATGGGGATACCCTGATGCATTTTTAATATTAAGGACATCGACGTGTTTAATGTGGCCACGCAAACGTACGTTGCTCCGACACTTAGAAATTACGTTGAGTAGCGTTTCAACGTCATTTAGAACTAACCTTCGGGGTTAAACGTTAGCCAGGTTAGGCTTGTATCGCTCTGTATCGGCGTATTTGCTTTTGAGCCCGCTTTGCGCTCCGTACAGGTTCAACCTCCGTTATTTGCCTCCGCGACGCCCTTCGTAACTTTGTCCCCTTTTTAGAGTGTTTGTATTGTCCGCCGTATCGCGGCCTAAATTCATTTTACAGATAGTTTAGCATGGTAAAATTTATATTCGGCTCGAAACATTTACTTAGCCTGCATGTACTTACTATATTTATGCACATTATATTTAAATTTGTTACGATATATAAATTTTGATGCCTGTTTGGATTGTCATATGTTTGTATTTATATTTGCACTATAGTACCCACCCACCAAATGTTAATAAAGCTGTGATATATTTTATTGGTCGTTGCTTTGATTTCGTTCGTTCTGCTGGGAATTATCTCCACCTTGTGATGGTCCGGCGCAAGGAGTAAAACAACGTCGAGGACCTGGCGCCCTCTCATTTTTTTTGTCGTTCCCTTTCAGCGTAGCTGGAACCCTGACCCTTCTCGGCGAGTTAGCCCAATTAGGCCGATAGTTACCAGCCGGAAAAATACCAAGTAAAAATTTCGCCAACAGGTAAGGCCAAAACAATTATCCTTCCTCACAACATGTTAAAGAAAACATAACGTGTAAAACGTAAATATAATAAAGATACCCGTCGGCAGCTGTATTAAACACCCGCTACGTATAGCAAATTTTAAGTCAATTTGCCAATTTCTGTTCATGAATGTCTTCTTATACATCGAACCTATTGCTTGTTTTTTGCCATTTGAAGCCTCCTCCAAATTCTTCAAACAAGCGTTTCTTTAGGCTTTCCATGGTTACAAATTCTTTAACTACATACATTTTATATATAGTGTCTCTGATGGAGTTCTTGACTGCTTCGCCGACTGCCATTTTTGCATTCTTTACTTTCTGGTTCATATTTTCGGTAAATAATGTGTCGCACTGCATCCCGTCTTCTTTACTTTATAAATTGTGCTCTCCGAGACATTTGACCCAAGAGAAGCACGACGAACAACGTTGGAAGGTGAAACTGTTGGTTTACCACTATTAATATTGTGGTATTCTTCATTAAAAAAATACATAACATTCAAAATTAATTGTTGTGACTGCTCGTTATATCGCATGTCCGATGGCTTCTTTTTATTTTCAGTTTTCGGCTCAACTACTTTAGGTTTAACTTAGGTTTTATTACCTCTATCTCAATAACTTACACAAAAAATATAACCTGACAGATCAGAAACGTCAAATTTAATAGTAGTTTGTACAACGAGAGTGGATATGATATCCATATCGCACGAGGATAAAGTTTGAGCACGATGTCGTAGGCGGAGTGCTCATTTATCATCGAATCAATGGAAAAAAGTGGAAAATTAAAAAAATATTCTTATAATACCATGAGTAGTCATAGTTATGTCAACTATTTTTGCGGTGGTGTCACGAATGTCCATTGCGCTGGCCTAATCCCAAGCGCAATGGACATGAGTAGTGATACCACCGCAAAAATAATCTACTTAACTTTGACTAAGAATGGTTTCGAGGGACTATTTAATGAACCAAACTACTTTTTCAAATTAGTTTTCAGTAAATCTATCAACAAGCTACGCAATTTCTATAGTAACGGAACACTAATATTGACTTCTAATAAAAATCGCATTTGTTAAAAATAGTCACTTGAATACCTTCTAGGAAGATATATCCACTGATATTTTTTTGATTGGTCAAGAAACGTCAGAATTCTGGATTTTCATTGGTCACTTTTTGACAGATGACAGGTGAATTGAATAGTCAACGTTATAGGTTAGATATCTTACAACAAAATCAGGTTTGCCACATACAGATCTACAGGGCATGCCCATAACAATACAAACAATAAATGAAAGTTGCCTAGGTAACCACGACTAACGTGGTTTGTGATTGGTGTATTTGATATCCGCCCGTGTGTGACGGCCACGTATGAAAGTAACATTATTGCGACAGCAGCCCATTACAGAAAGTTGACAATTTCATACACTAACACGATATTATATCGTGCTAGTCATATCGTAACGGCACAAAGTTATTCACATCACGGCCTGCTTAATTGTGTGACAAACGTCACTTTGACGTTTGTCACACAATTAAGCAGACCGTGATTCAAATAATCCAGACGCTTTTGCTTTATTCGTTGCTCTGCTTCCAACAAGCTCTAATTTTTTATAATTGTACCAATAATAATATAACGATCAATTTTGCAAACGAAATAAAAACAATTCTTAAAAATAGAATTTACTTTGAGTGGTCGTCTAAAAAATAGTGTTCATAACCCGCCCGAAAGTGCAAATATCTGTGCTCGTGTTTTAAATCCACTCCGGCTTCGCTTCGCTACGCCCTCGTTTGTCTAATCAACACTTGCACGATACTTGCTACTTTCGACGCTTGTCATGAAAATAACTATTTTTTCGAAATTCTTCCATTTCATCTATTTTACTAAAGTGAACAGTGACAGACAAAAGTCACGTGGCTCCGAATGGGTATAATTTTGACTATATGGTATAACTAATGGAGTGATGTGATGCATATGACTTCTGCCATGTAGACAGGCATTTGTAGTGGTAGTTCAGTAATATTTCAGAAATTTTCAACTGAAAACCATTATTCTTAGTTTCAGGGCCATCGTTTCAAAACAGTTGTTTGATGAAATCTTAGTTATTTGTGGATAAACACCAACGAATGTTTTAATTGCTTTTAACTTTCTATAGAGAATCTGTTACCATTTCAAGAGAGAATAAAATACTATACTCCACATTCACTATGCTTGTTTATTCTCAATCACTGCCTTCATTATTTAATTCAACCCAAGCATAGCAATATTTTCCTATTTTTATAATTTGTTTCTATAATATTTAAATTTAATTCTAAAGGATTAATACCTATGCATGTTTTCATTGCCTTCATAGGCAAATGCACAATATTTAACGATATTCCAAATGTTTATTTTACCTGTTGAAACCATGCAACATATGGACTAGTTTTTAAAGACAATACTCAACTAGTAATTAGAAAAGAATTAACAAAAGTTAACGACAAGAATGATATTCTTTGTGAAAACACAGAATAATACGAGTTTCAGATGACATGCAGAAAACATTCCATAATGCAGGATCAGAAGGAATATCGTTTAATATCTGCTGGTTGCCACTGCTACTGCTACTCGGCTCTTTCTGATGGTGTTATTTTCTGGCTCTCTTGAACAACTTCTTCTTCTGGAAGTGACTGGGGCGGCATTTGCTATATCCAAAGCAGTCGCTGTTGATTTGGATGCGGACAGCTCATCTAAACAGGACTTTTGTACTAAGAATTCCTTCATAACATAGCTTAGTTTTCTTCTTTGTTCCTCTTTCTTTAAGCGTTTCAATTTATAATTACTTCCAGACAATTTTTCCCTTTTCTGTTCGATACTGTAATAAAAGTATTAAATAGCTAGCAGCCGTTTTGACATATGCTTTTCTTTAAATTGTTATTGTATTGACTTCACTTTAACGTATATGAATCTAGTAAAAATAATGTAATAAATAACGAACACAAAATTAGCAAATGCAAATATTTCCTAAGCAACTCTCTCTCTCTTTTTATCACACACAGAACGCAAAAGTAGCTATTGTCATAACATAATCATTTTCAATGATAATAAGTAACTAAAATTGCTGTAAAAAACAATAATTCTCTTACCTGATCTACTTTTTTAACACAAAAACTGAATTAGTTTAAATACAAAAATATTATCCTGAGACAGATATATTATAGTATATCTGACTTACTGATTTAAACACAGCACAGCCACTTCTCGGGACAAACTAACAT
Source organism: Agriotes lineatus (assembly GCA_940337035.1). Classification (NCBI taxonomy): domain Eukaryota; kingdom Metazoa; phylum Arthropoda; class Insecta; order Coleoptera; family Elateridae; genus Agriotes; species Agriotes lineatus. The sequence continues at coordinate 45,487 of CALNHX010004873.1, read as the reverse complement.
TAAAATAAAATAAATTATTGTAAAGTAAACACTGTCTTCCACATAAAAATTAACATATATTTTACATGCGCTACATGTTTCGGCTTATATATTAAACCATCTTCAGACTAAAAGATAAACCTTAGAAAAATACGGGGAAAAAACCAAAGAGCAAACACCTCACCTAATGTCAAAAGTGGACAGTCATAAATAAACAAACAATTAAAATTAAAACACACAAGACAACGTGACCGACATGTTAAATAAAATAAATTATTTGTTTATCTACAACGGTCAGCCAAGGTGAGAACTTTAAATACATATCAAAGCCAAAAAAACCGATAAATGGAATAAGTTAAGCAATTAATCAAATTTTAGATTGAGGAATATATAATTACTACTGTTAGCAAACTCTGTGACCTCATTGAGGCAACGATCGTTTAACCGGGAGACAATTTCGAAGATTTCGTAAAAATTTAAATTATTGCCCTTAGGGCAGACGTGAAGAATTTTAACATTGGAGTCCCGGTCAAATTTATGATCATTCTCAATTATGTGTGAGGCAAAAGCCGATTTATTATAGTCAAGATGATGAATGTAATTTGGTTTTATTAAAGAAATGTGTTCAGACACGCGCTTTTTGATGGATCTCCCGGTTTGGCCCACATAAAAAGAGTTGCATGAACCACAATTTAAAAGATAGATACCTGATTTGTTAAGGAGGGGGATAGGATCTTTGTTATGGACTAGGATAGTATTAAGGGAAAGGGTGAGGAAAAGGAAATTGTAATATTGAAGCGTTTAAAAATGTTTTTTAGAGAATTGACAAAAGGGGAAATGTAAGGTATCTATCTTTTAAATTGTGGTTCATGCGACTCTTTTTATGTGGGCCAAACCGGGAGATCCTTCAAAAAGCGCGTGTCTGAACACATTTCTTTAATAAAACCAAATTACATTCATCATCTTGAGTATAATAAATCGGCTTTTGCCTCACACATAATTGATATGTATTTAAAGTCCTCACCTTGGCTGACCGTTGTAGATAAACAAATAATTTATTTCATTTAACATGTCGGTCACGTTGTCTTGTGTCTGTTTTAATTTTAATTGTTTGTTTATTTATGACTGTCCACTTTTGACATTAGGTGAGGTGCTTGCTCTTTGGTTTTTTCCCCGTATTTTTCTAAGCTTTACCTTTTAGCCTGAAGATGGTTTAATATATAAGCCGAAACATGTAGCGCATGTAAAATATATGTTAATTTTTATGAGGAAGACAGTGTTTACTTTACAATAATTTACTGAATCACCTCATTGTGAGAATGGACCAGATCCTGAATTTTTAAAATAAAATATTGTCCATAATTCCAACCGCCATCATGGCAACCATTTTTCCGACCGCTTCGAACGAAGGATTAAGGGTTGGCCTTACCTGGTGGCGAAAGTTGTACTTGATATTTTTCCGGCTGGTAAATATCGGCCTTATTTGGCTAACTCGCCGGGAAGCGTCGGGGTTCCAGCTAAGCTGAAAAAAAACTAGGAAAGCGGGCGCCAGGTCCTCGACGTCGACAAATCATTGGGTCGGTCCTTCCCCAAGGTATGGGATAAATCCAGCAAACCAAATAGCAAAAACCAATAACTTCTAACAGCATTTATTTAATAATTGGTGCTATAGTGCAAACATGTAAATCTAAGGATGCATATATACTATAATGGTCTTAGGCCCACGACTCGACTCTGCTAGCAGTACAACTTAAGAAACAAGTCAATAAGCACAGAGTTGGGGTGTTTTATGTAACTGCAATACTAAGCTTAAATTTCAATCAGTAAATGCATTGGAAAAGAGATGCCAGTATTAATAAAGAAATTAAGTAAGGAATGCAAAGGGCAAAGCTTGCTTTTCAGAGGGTCGAAGTTGAGTGCAAATAATAGGTTTGCGCAGAATGAATAGCCGAACCGAAAGAAATAAATAGTCACAAAAAGGTTTGCGATGTGCATGTCAATGAAGCGTAGATTTCAATATAGCTAAGCAGGGAAATTTGTGAGCAATCTAAAAAAGGTATAGGAAGCCAGAATAAAATCATAATACGTTGCAAAGAGCAAATTAGAAGGCTGGCAAAAAAACAGGAAATAGCAATTGGAAAATCAGGCAGCAAGACATGAAAAAGCAAGTGAAAAGCAGACAGAAAGGCATGGAAAAGCAATTATGAAGAATAAACTCTATAAAATAATCAGTTCAATTAACGCGAGTGAAAAAGCAGAGCACATAATAAAACGTGTTTGTGGCGCAAAGACATGTTCAAATTAAGAAATGGACAATATTTTAGCTATAAGAAATTTGTAAATTTAATAATTTGTAATCAAACTTATTTCCAAAATGTACTTAATTTGATCAAAACTAATTTCCGTTAGCTTGGTAACCATAGTGATAGATTAGAATTTGTTTTAATAACGGACAAACAAGGGGAGAACAAATGAATTAATTAAGAGCTTGACATGTAGTTTTTGTGCTCCACTTTAATCGAAGTTTTAACATAATAAATTACCATATTTACACATAAAAAGTATATCATTGTGTTGGGCAAGTGTCCTAGTTTATGTGGGAATGTTTTGGCGTTTTCCGCAACAAAAAAAATTTCATCAAGACTGCCTACCTCGGCAGCCGATCACATCGGGATTCCGACCTTCAATTCCGGCCAAAATAAGGATCCTGAGCCAGGGATTTCCACTGCGACGCATCAGGCAGGAGTGCAGGAGACCGACCAACAGCATCAACACCAGAGAAAACTGTTCCAGAGGCAGATACCAGCTGGGGCCCTTTCCAAGCATTGTGACGAACACCACAAATTTTTAAGGTACCGATTTAGCCTAAAAGTATCAGTGTTAGCATCCAAAAATTTGTGTGCATACAAGACCAGACCTTGCTTATCAAGATTCGAGCATATCCCAGCATCCAGCGAAGGCGCAGTTCAAATTATAAGCGTTTTCCCAAATTTGAGGTTAGGCGAAGGTAAAACAATTTGCGAGATTTAGACGGCGTCCCTTCTGACGTTATGAAACAATTTAATGCCTGAAACAAAAGCTAATAATAACCGCAATAAGCGCGAAGATTTGAATAAATACCTCATCGAATGTTCACAATTTTGCATATTTTAACGTCAACAACGCTGACTGCACGATACAAACCATTTTGTAGATTTTGACAGTATTGCATACATTAGCTACGCCGTATTGGAACTAATTCAGGTGTACAGTGGCGCACCAAATCAAGTAAAAATTACAATGTATTAAGAATTCACCCTGGGATTAGAGTTAATTGTTCTACTGAGCTAGCGTTTCGATATAATAAATTGCAGACAAATAAAATATTAAAAGGGCATACTACCATTTATTTTGGGCAGTAAATAAGTACAGCTCACATTTTAATCAGCCTAAGAATTGAATTACAGGCAAAGTTCCGTACGTAGTAAATATTAAATCAGTGAATTGTGCATATTAGATTTTGTTCTAACTTACAATTTAATTAATTTAAACCTAGTCATTAGAGAGTATCCATTGCAATACATAACTGATAATACTTCATCCAATGTAAGCGTAAACAAAGTGGGCAAAATAAAAAACAAAGTAAGCTTTAAGCTTCCGCGAAACAGATCACTACTCAATTTTGACCACGCAGGTACGAAGCAGGCACAAAAATTAGCACGCACCCTGTGAGTCAAAGTGCGGAGATATGGAGCAATGCAAGAGATTAGCTAACTTTTAACCCCGAATGTTAGCTCGAACTGGCACTAAGACGTTATTCAAAATTTCTAAGGAGCGAAAACACCTTACGATAGTGTGGGCATACGGAATCGAGGGCATTTCTATCGTAAACTCGTCATTCTGTTTGTGGTTGTTAAAAAAAACAAAACGGCTTGAATATGCTCCTAACAAAGCTAACTCAGAAATAAATTGTAAAATCACTTTACGGATACAGATGCCGCGGGGCGGTTCGCGAGACACAACCTAGCGTTCACTTTGATACATACGCGATGGCACTCATAAAATTAACCTCGAAATGGAGAAGACCGGGCTCGTGCGAAAAGGGGCCCAAACTACCGCGGTTTGGCCGTCAACCACAACTAAAACGTGCCATAGGTAAGTACGAACATCCTACTATAATTTACGGTCTAATCCAAAACCCCAAAACACTACACTGCTATCTCTTTGTAGGAACCCAATTGGCGCAGCTTCCAGCACTACAGAAGGGGGCCTCTAAGCTAGCCCGCTAGTAAATCAGTTATCACGCGCGATGCCGGCAACCCGGGATCAAAACTAAAATTAATTAAGAATAGTCGAAGTAACTCTGAACGCAGCTTTACTAATAAACGGCAAGCACAAATAATGCAGCTGACTCTAACTTTAATCTAGAAATACATAAAGTGGGACGATCTGTATAACATGCCCTAATATCTATGCAAAAGATTCGCCAGCAGACGTACACACCCAATCTGATTATTCCGTGTGTTTCCTTGCAGTCTCCGCCCCTGGGGCATCAGCAACGCAGGTGGCCTTGCTTTGAAGCAAGTGGGGCGGCAAGAGGGCTGCAGGTATGCGTTGGGAGAATTCTAATTCCCTTGCGAAATCTAGGGGGGGGGGGTAAATTGCGAGATCCAGTTGTAATTTGTTAGTTCCAGGAACAAATGGCCGAATCCTAGCAAAAATTGGCTGAAACGTACAAAATTCCCAGATACGCCCCCGTTAATGAGGCAGAAGCTATCGTCAACTCACTTAATGTTAAAAGGTAGCCAGAGGTGAACGTGCAAGAGGTAACGTTGGCCCCAAATAAATCCGCAGTGGCGAAAGACGTAAGAATATTAACAAAACCAATAACTTCGAACGTCCAAAAAGGGCATTGGTACTTCCAGGTCCTCCATATAACAAAAGGAGTTTAACCAAACCAATTGGCCCTTAAGTGAAGCACAAACCCGTGCGGCACAACTCGCTTACACGAAATTTCAAATGGAAAAGACGTGAGAAACCAACCAAATGCTCAACAAAATCCCAGGTTATCAAACTCCCCAAAATTTTGGCAAAAGGAACCTCAAAAAAACTCCTGAAAAGTTGGACTGTACCCATGAGATAACAGCACTGCAATTGTAACATATCAAGCCATAAATTTGTTTATAATAAGTGTACGTAAAGTTGCCTAACCACCTAGACGTTAATGTATGCAGGATTAGGGCAAAATAGATGCAAATAATGAAATTTAGTTAATTACTAGGACAATTGCATGCGTAACCACCCAATAATTATAATGAAATGCTTAAAACTAAAATACAACTAGCTAAATCTTCACTAAAGCACGTGAAACTACAAATCGAAGCTACCTACTAAAGCTTAAAAATAAAATTCAACTAGCAAATTTTCCTTGATGCATGGGAAGCTGTTACGGTATTAATTCATCAAATCGACATAGGTCGTATTTATTGTCCAAACTCGGGTACAAATTACAGGGTTCGCCGGTTTTACTAAAAAAACACAGATCTGAATGTGTTGGAGCAGATTTTGTTGCTCCGATTCCTCGCACTTAGCTCAGTCGGGAAGGCGTGGTTCGACAGCTCAAAGAAAAACCGGCGGCACTTACCCTAAAGCTTGCTTAAAAGAAAAGGAAATGCCTGAGCGCCACTTGGTTCTGATTAGGGGTGGCTGACGTGTCTAGAACCAAGAACAATACACGTAGCCTATGTAGAAGTCCTCCAGGTACGTTGCTGAACACCTCAGCCTGTTGGTTACCAAGCCTCCTCCGAGTAGCCGGGTGACCTTGTCGTTAAATCAATTACCTTCAAGGCCACCGTCACTAAAGAATAACAAAAGAACACTGACTGGCCCAAATCTCGGGGCTCGCTTAATCAAAAGAGCATGCTTCAACTTCACAAAATTAATTACACTTGGCCTTTGCCACACTGGATTAGTGAATGACCCAGAAGGGGTTTCAAGATTCATAAAAAGAATGAACTGACTTTAACAAGTTTATTATTTAAAGAAACAAATGACAGTTTACACAAATCGGTACATTAAAACAAACACCCGGAGGTGAGTTTAAATTTAGTAATAAGATATCCTACGTGAATATGAAAAGGGGGCCCCACAAAACCAAAATATATCTTAAGGGCTAGTTACAAAGACACAAAAAAACACAGTATGATCCAAAACAAATGACATAAAATGGACGCCAGGAGTAAAGCCCCTGGTAAACATTAACTGAAACAGATCATAGGTCCTAGCGGACGTACGCAACGTTTATAAGCACTGACGCACAATAAAATATAAAATCGCACATTAAGTTAGGCACCAGAGTTACCTAATTGGTACAATGCGCCTACCTGATAGTTGCAGCATGCAGTCTTAAGTGCAGATGTAGTTGTCCTCGTGGAGGCCTGGTAAAACGTGCCAGAGGTGTAGCGAATTCTCCAGAAGAGGCAACAGGTGGAGCAGAAACTCGAGGGAATTGAAGATAGTCGGCAGCAAACATCAATCAACGAAGTAACAGCAAACAACACTATATCGCGCGGGGGGGCCCTTTCTTCAATTAAAACGCGACGTTGACACAGATATGCATTACGCAATGGTTTTTTCCCGACTTAACAGGGAAAAAAAGTTAGTTGAGGCTCATCACATATCGTTTCTCTAATCGAATCGGCAAAAAGTGCCAAAAGTCTCCCCGGAGACCAAACTGTATGAAACGAAAATCGGCCAATTTAACAACGTCCGAGTTAAATACACTTCCTCTGCCCACCGCGCATTTTCAAAGACACCCAAGGATTAATGTTCACTTCGAAGATTCGGGTTTAACTGCACTCGCCATTAACGTGCCCCAAGGCACTCGAAAAGTTCGCACAAAAGCCAAAAAGGATTCACAACTTAATCACAAGTTAGCCAAAAGCTCACAAAAACAACGCAGCCAAAAGTTCATTAATGCGTTAACAAAAGCTCCCCCAACTGCAGCGTCACGCCACAGTCGGGGGCGCGAAATTTCACATACGGCTTGCTCACTCAAATGCTGGGTACCGATTCTTTATTTCAAATCGAATTCCGCGCGAAGAATACAATGGAAAAAAACTTCGAACTCCAAAACCATAATTTCTATATGTGCGGTTAACTAAGGGTTTATCAAACTTTATTTCCAATGGTCCCAAAGCTGGACGTAAAATGCGTGGGCTGAAGCACAACAAAGAAGGCTTTAACGGATGATGCAATTGCTGAATTGGCAAGAACCAGGGCAAATCCCCAGTTTACAATGAACATTCCACAGTCCTCGAATATCATACTGATAACGACGCGTTCTACGAATTTAGGTGTTCAACGCTTGATTGTCGAAACAAATACGCACTTTGTGCGCTGAACGAAGAATGCTTGCTAAGACGAATTCTAGATCGTGAACGCATTATTGTTTGGGCCAAAAGGAATTTACCATGTAGCTTTAAGATCCAGGGTTGAACTTTAAACAGGGCCGTCTTCAGAAATTTTAACTAGACTGATTTCAGCTTAAATGCACTAATAATACCCAATCGTGGAATTGATAACAAGGATAGCTTAATGACGTCAAAATCACTTAACAAAGCTACAAACTATTCGTAACATGGTTGGGAAGTCAAAGTAGGTAATAGCTCATTTTCCAACTTTTTAAAAGTTAGCAATGACCTCATTACATGAATGACACAGAAGTATGTTGTACAACGAACTAAATTTGTTACTTTAAGGAAAACGGTAAAATAAACGTCTTTGGGCAGCTTATCCTTTTACAGCCACCACACAATAAAAACTACCCAAGAGTGATGAAAAGAATTCAATTCTAGTTTTTTTATTTCAACTTTTTATCTTAACTTCTATGTAAACTACATCAATTTTATCAATACAGTCATAGCCCGTGTTATTGCTCTTCAATTTGTCCTTTGAAACTTATAAACATTTTGAATAACTCACCACAATTCTATGCAATTCCGGTACTTGCTTGGATATTACAGCACTTTAGCAACAATGCATCAAGATACTACATCTCCTTTAACCCTCCAGTACCCGTTCAAAATTCTAAGACATCAATACCCGCACCGGTCTCGCAGTCCGACACCCCTCTGCCACCTCCATAAAAATAATGACATATCTTATGGCATTAGTTTCTTGTTCACTAACGTCTTCAGAATCAGATATTTCTTGTTCAGAGTCACTGTTCATTTCCCTAGTTTCCAATAAATTATCTTCGTCAGACGATGGCACATCATCATAAAACGCGTTGTCGACATCCTCCTCCGCTATTATATCTCGCATCGTCTGTTCTAGTCGCGCCTGTTCTTTCTCATAAAATCTGCCATGACTACAATAATGTTTTAGTATAATAGTGTTACTAAAAATGCAGAAAATACTTCCTTCTCCTTACATTGGTCGTATATCAAAGGTAAAAATAAAAACAACTCGGGTACCCGCTTCGGTCCCTGAAACCGAAATTATAAATAACTTTTAAACCACTGCACGCACGAACTCAAAACTGCATACGGATCTTCAATGGCAATATATAGGAAGGTAGTGAAATGGGCGGTAAACTAACGCTAGCACATTAAGTAATATACTGCATCATGTGTTTGCTCGGTCTCACAGACCGTAAACGGGTACTGAAGGGTTAATAATGCTTTGTAATTCGTTCTGACTTGCAGGCATCTTTGAGTTATGGAATCATGCTGGAACTGTAGATGACTTAACTATGGAGTATATGGAGTATACTCGCATTGTAACACTTATGGCGACACACTGAACCCACTGAAAGACTTAGGTTCGCTGTTCTATATTCACTAACATTTACATAGGTAAAACTATTTCGATGGGTTGCTCTGTATTAATAAACTATGTTATTCTCCTGCATGAGATTTCATGTGTTTCATTAAATTGCATTTGTCAGCTGTTTTATAATCGCAAACAGCACATCTATAAGATTTCGCTTCTATGTGGGAGCTCCTATGTCTAACTAAGTGGTCTTTTCGTGTTGCTTTGTATTCACATAAAGTACAAGAAAAAGGTTTCTCACCTGTATGAGACTTCATGTGTCTAAATAAATTCGTTTTTTGTAATGTTTTATAATAACATACAGAACAAGAGAAGGGTTTTTCAATTGTGTGTGACCTCATATGTATAACTAAATCACGTTCTCGTGATGTTTTATACTCACATAGAGCACAAGAAAAAATTTTCTCACATGTGCGCGACCTCATATGTCTAAATAAGCTCATTTTTTGTGAAGTTTTATAATCACAAACAGAACAAGAATAAGGTTTTTCACCTGTATGAGACCTCATATGTATAACTAAATCAGGTTTTCGTGATGTTTTATATTCACATACAGAACAAACATAAGGCTTTTCTCCAGTATGTGTGCTCATATGTACAAACAAACTGCCTTTATTTGCTGTTCTGTATTCGCATACAGAACAAAAGTAAGGTTTCTCACCTGTATGTGTTCTCATATGATTAACTAAGGAATCTTTCCGTGTTGCTTTGTATTCACACACAAAACACACATAAGGTTTTTCTCCAGTATGAGAACTCATATGTCTAACTAAAGTACGTTTATTTGCTGTTTTGTATTCACATATAGAACAAAAGTAAGGCTTCTCACCTCTGTGTGCCCTCATATGATTAACTAAGGAATCTTTCCGTGTTGCTTTGTATTCACACACAGTACATGAAAAGGGTTTCTCACCTGTGTGTGACCTCATATGATTAACTAAATAATCTTTTCGTGTTGATTTGTATTCACACACAGTGCAAAAATATCGTTTTTCTCCAGTATGGGAGCTCATATGTCTCACCAAATTACGTTTATTTGCTGTTCTGTATTCACATACAGAACAACAAAAGGATTTTTCACCAACGTGTGACCACATACGTATAACTGAATCGCTGCTTCCTGCTGTTTTATGTTCATATACAGAACAAGAAGAAGATCTTTTTCCTGTATCAGAAACGTTTGGGTTATTACTGTCCATAGGACTTTGTTCTGTATAACCTTCATCTTTTATCTCAATGTGTTCTTCTTTCACATATAGTTTGGAATAATTACTAACATCGTTGATATGTTGAAGGCTTCCTTCTTTGATATCAGTATTTTCAATACCATTCATGTTCTACAATTTGTGATACAGTTCCTGGAAAATGACCAATAATACCATCTACGATTCTACCACGATTCTTGTCTAGCAGTAACTGTAGTAACTGCACTAAACTTCGACAAGCAATAAGGGAACAAAGAGCGATTTCAAATCTGCAAGAGAAGTAAGAAATCAAATCTAATTAGGTACTCTCATTGTGAAATTAACCTAATTACATTTTGAACATTTATAAAAAAAAAATAACCTAAATGGCTGTAGTCTAAGAGCTGGTGGCATATTTTGGTGATGATTTAGTTAAGGCCTATTTTTTGATAGATTGTTGCGGGAGGCTTGTGTAAGTGTCAGCTGTAAGGATTATCCTTGATAGCGGTATCGGAAGGAGGCAGAACACCCCCAATTTGCACTGTTAGTATTAAAAAAGTCCATAAGGGTGGCTGTGAAAATTCAAACGTATGAATATGTTGGTGGCACTGCAAGTCTATGTCAAATTCGAGGTTAGCAGGTTAGGTTTTGTGTCACTTGATGTTAAAACTGACGGAAAACCTAACTTGCTACAACATATTATTCATACGTTTTAAATTTCACAGCCGCCCTTATGGAATTTTTAAATGTAAGTCTATGTCAAATCGAGATTAGCAGGTTAGGTTCTCCGTCAGTTTTGAAATGGGCTGCCGCCAAACCTAACCTGCTAACCTCGAATTTGACATATACGGACAGTGCAAATTGGGGGTGTTATGCCTCCCTCCGATACCGCTATCAATGATAAACCCGGCTGACACTTATACATGCCTCCCGCAACATTGTCTCAAAAAATAGGCCTTAACTAAATAATCACTAAAAAATTTCACCGGCTCTCCTATTACTGTACTTGATATAAAATTTGGAATTAATTTATTATTACGTTATGACCAACACTTACCATAGTCTATCGCACTAATTACCACACGCAATTGTTCTTATTCATTAGTTATATTGTTACTGTTGGAGCATTTGCATAAAACTATATTGAAAAAAAAATCGATAATTAATAGCATTTGATCTACTTGTGTGTAAAATACCTACTTCGGGAAGTTTGTGAGCATCCGTTAATAAGTACACCGTGCAGATCAATTATAAAGAGGAGGTGGAGTTCAGTGATGGTGCCGAATTAAAAAAAAGATAATATACGTATATGAGTCCATATACATTCAAATTATGTTCCGTTTGAAAGAAAAATCGGAGAAATTATCAAAGAGCTCGTAAAGCTTATAAAGCAAAAATGTGAAATATATAAAAAATATGCATTTATTCATTTATTTAATATAAAAACATATATAAAAAATTTGGTGTGATACACGCACACAACTTCCTTTTACAGTGATCTTATAATTAGGCAAAAATTTGATTTTAAACTTTTAAGCATTTGTCAAAAATTTTCACAAATTTCAAATTTTGCAAAAACGATACAAAATAGAGCGTTAGTTGAGGAGACAAATTTTTTCTAGAATTTTAAGCTGAATTCAAAAATGTAATAATATACCGGTTGTTCTATTTAAAATAGGAGTTAATAAAATAAAATAGAAAAAAAACAAAAGAAACCCATTTTAGAAGCATTCAACTAGAAAATCACCTATCTCACATCAATATACATTTAAAATGTAATAAAAATGTGAAGTTTGAAAAAAATTGTTAAAGCCGTTTTTAAAAAAATCGAAAAAAACTGAAGAAACACAAGATTAAACACCTACTTCCGGTTATGCGATTTTCTTCAAAACCTTGCTGTTGCATCTACATAGTACACAAAACTTATATATGAAGTTTGAACGCCATACCTCTTTTAGTTTTTGAGATATTCTGTTCACAGACAGACAGACTGACAGACACACAGACACACGAATGAAAAAAATATGTTTTTTGGGTTCAGGGGACTCTAAAACGTGAAGATCTGTAGAAAACTCAATTTCGAATTTTTGGGGTGAATCCAATACTTCCTTTATTGTAAAATGAAGTAAAAATGATAATTGAAGTACTTAGTGGTTTACGTTATCACTTCTATACATACCACAAATTGTTAATTCATTGATTACCAATTTTATCAATGTAAGCATTCACTTACTTACTGTATGTTAATTCTTTAATGCTCATAAATAAATACAAAATTGGTATACATTTCAGTTTCTAATGGGAATCCTCTAATTATTTAGAATTTTATTACGTCATTTTATCTGTTTAAGTTTTTATGATGATCACAAATGTGAAACTATTTAACAATATGTAGTGGATGTTCAATTTGTCAGAATTCAGTTTAAAAGTTAAACTTATTTTTTTAAATTTCATTTAAAAAAGTAGGCTTTTTTAAATTAATTTCGGTGGGTGACACTTTGCTTTTAATTTAGGAATGAACGATTCTAATTGGACGTTTCCTTAGTTACCCATAGACGTTTTCTTAGTTACCAGAACTGACCAACACACTTGACTAAAATGAAGGAAAATAAAATTCTATACAAAATAGGCTTCGATTTGAATATTTAATAACATTTTAAAAAATATTATAGACAACTCGTGTTAGCGTGCTTATTTTTCAGGCTTGTGGAATATTAAACTCGGCTGCGCCGCGTTTAATAACCCTCCACACTTGTGAAAAAAGTTGCACTTCTAACACTTTTGGTCTAAATAACTATTAATGTAAATTTTTGTTTATTTGTAGTTTATGGGAAGGCAAAGCTATCATTTAACTGAAATTTTATACTTTGCCGTACAATAATACTCACTTAAGCCTGTATGACACGACGCTAAATTTTGTGCAAAATTTACTTGTAAATTTTCACATATAATCTCATAAGAGCATTAATTCTTTCCGGAAATTTTTTGAGTGCGATCCAACAACGTCGTATTAATTTGCCTGAGCGGGACGCGAGGGCAAATTAGAACGCTGTTGGAATGCACGAAAAATAATTTCCGGATATGAATTAATGCTCGAATGCTGATTCGGTAAGAAAATCGTAACGACACAAACCCTAAAAAGAAGTAATGTCTACCTACAAAAAATTTCCAAGAAATTTTGTTGTTGTCTTGGTTACTGCTCGTGAACTAATTTTTCTATTGGTCATTAATGAGTGTCGTACGATTTTCAAATAAATTTACTGATATTTTTTTTTTTCGAAAACACAATTTCCTGTTTGCAACGTGTGCTAAATTTGATGTTAAATTTGGCATGCGCACATGCGTAGTGGCCAATATTTTAAGTGGAAACCGTAACCTCTAGAGAGTATTGGTTGAAGTATGCGTTTGTTTTCATGTTATTTGTCGTTTGTTAGCTATTTTCTGAAGTTGGGTTAAGGCATTTATCTTAGAGACCCTTAAATGTATCTTAGATAGGAGCGCCAACATTAACACGTGGTTAAACAATGCTAATAAAATGCAGGTTATGTTTATGTTTACATTCTGCGTCATGCACTGCAGTTTAGTCTGATTACGATACTTCTGCGCATTTTTACACGCATATTTACCAAGAAATTTAGAACAAGTTCTAAATAATTTACATGAAAATTCAGCGTAAAATTTAGCAGCCAATTTTCTGTATGCAACGGTGCTTAATATTTTTATGAAAATCGTACGACACTCATTAATGATCAATAGAAAAATTAGTTCACGAGCCGTAACCAAGACAACAACAAAAATTTCTTGGAAATTTTTTGTAGGTAGACATTACTTCTTTTTAAGGTTTGTGTCGTTACGATTTTCTTACCGAATCTGCATTCGAGCATTAATTCATATCCGGAAATTATTTTTCTTGCATTCCAACAACGTCCTAATTTGCCCTCGCGTTCCGCTCAGGCAAATTAATACGACGTTATTAGAACGCACTCAAAAAAATTTCCGGAAAGAATTAATGCTCTTATGATATTATATGTGAAAATTTACAAGTAAATTTTGCATAAAATTTATCGTCGTGTCATACAGGCTTTAAATTTTATTGTAAATACTAACAATTAAACTTTTAACCTCTCGTTATCAATTTTAAAATATTGACATATGAAATCCTAATAATATAAAGGCGGAACAGTGTGAATCGCCCTAAGAAAATAGATATAAAATTTAGGAAACTTGAAATGTTAACAGTGAAACATTTGTAGAATAATTTAGATAAGCACTACATTGGAAATGTTTATAAAATTTATGAGGACAACACTGGAAACTAGGCAACCCAAAAGACGTCTAAGCACGATAATACTGGCATAGTATTTCAACCAAAAATTGGAAATCTATTTAAAATCAAATACATCATGGAAAGTGTAAGCCATGTCTAAGTTGATTTCATACAATCAATACATAGATGTCTAAAGTGAAGCAGCTTTTAAGTAATGACGGTTCATCTATAAATTGAACATATAACTGTTTTGTTAAAGCATTATAACAAATTTAATGATTTAAGTACCTATCTACGGGAAATCAACAATGATTTCAAACCACGTGATCCCGCCATATAGGCAACACATTATACACAATTCGTGGCAGTTGGCAACACTTAGGGCCGGTTGCAGAAAGCAATGTTAAGTCTCGTGTTAGCTAACATCGCGTCAAAGTGAACAAAATCGCATCAAATTTTGTTTACTAATGTATTAGTTACCATAAGCATTTGACATTTGATGCGTTTTTGTTCACTTTGACGCTATGTTAGCTAACACCGGACTTAACATAGCTTTCTGCAACCGGCCCTTAATATTTCAATTATCCAGTGGCGTAACTTTAAGCATGTCTGGTGGGGTCGCATAATGATGCTGAAACTGAAGTAAATTAGAAACTCACAGAATATTTTTGGTATTACATTTTTAAAATTTTGTTCGATGTGCACTAAATGCACACAAAGAAAACAACAATTTTTGACAGATTTTAATGAAATGCATTCATTACAAGGTGCGAAAATTAATCCAAATTAAAACGTCTTCCAGTTTTTAATAAGAACAAAATAATTATAGCAAATAAAAGTTATAAAATTTAAGTTAATCTTATCTTATACATATTGCTGTAACTAATTACTAATTGCATCACAATAAATGTTCACCATTATTCTCTAGACACAATCTCACACGTTTTTTAAAATTGTCAAAAACATTTATTAGAATATCTGGCGTAATGTTGTTAATTTCGTCTTGTATAGCTTCCTTTAATTGATCAATATTTTGAGGGCGATTCCTGTAATCATAATTATTTCGATTTGCATGTATGTAACACATAAGATTTTGATCGTACCTGTTTGCATTGATAATCTTTTAATCGATTTCGAAGGACTTCTTTGTATCCGTGCTTGAATGTCGTCAACACTTTTTTGATTTAGTAGCGTTGGTCTACCGGTGGACTTGCCCTTACAAAGGCAATGCTTCGTGTTAAATCTTTGGAGGATATAATGTCTGCGATTCACAAAGGTATCGTAATTTAAATTGGCATCTGGGAATGCTTTCTGAAACTTTTGCATGCATGACTGTAACGAATACGTCCAAGAACCATCTGCATTTTGGGTGCCTCTCCGGAAGTGGGCCATCAAAATAACTGCGTCTTGCTCCTGAGTAAACGGCATGGTTTAACCTAAAACGTTCAGTTCTGTATTACAAATGCGTTGTGTCGTTACTGTCAACATACCTTAGCAAGCTTCCAAATTTATAATTAGCTCGGACAAGCACTTTGTTTTATAATTAACACACGGACAACAAACGAAATCAAGAAAACCAACCACACGAACGTCAATGAATATTACAAGTGATGTTTACGAAAACATTCAGGTGTTTCAGTGCTGCCACTAGTGGAAACAAAATTATATTGGCGCTAAATTCAAAAATGTGGTCACGTGGTTTGAAATCATTTTTGATGTCCCTGTAGTAGTTGTTTAACCTTAGTTTTTAAAACCGTATACTAGCATAGAAAATGTTGAAAATAGTAGTTTGTATACCAAGGCACTGAAGGGGTCGAGCATTGCCAGCTGAACTGAACGGCTATAAACGCTGTGAAGATTCATGCCGAGGCAGTGCAGCGAAGTTGTTCAGGTCTTGCACCTCCCGCCTGACAACAAGGAAGACCGCAGGGTATCACTGGCAACGATCAGTGATATGCGATCCTAGCGATTGCATCCTTCTCGTGGTGGCCCCGTTGAGACTGAACCCCGCGGATCTAGACTGGGAAGTCGATAAACATTCCCCAAGCCCAGCTGTCGTGTCGTGGCTAAGGGTCTGCACTTGGGATAACGATGCCGGCAAAGACGAACCTCTGGTCACGTCATACCATACATGGGTATCTCTGCTGTAGGCATGTATTACGGGAGATATCTGTGCTGGGGGTCTTGGCTTCACCGCCCGGACCAAGAGGGGAAAACCTCAATAAAAAATCCCAAATCTCACGGCGGGGGACCAGGCTCAAGAGATGCATGGCTGTCTAGAAGATCAGCCTTTCTGGTTCCAAAATCCCCTTTTCGAATGTGTTATGCGACCCGTGAAAAGCAGAGCACCAGCAGGTATAGGCGCAGGGGCTTATAATATGCGTCATGAACGGAGCCTTGTGGATACCAGGCGCCCTCCAGAAATATTTAGCCAAACCTCTTACAGTTGCATTAAATACTCACTTGTATGGATTTAACAACTGCTTTTTCACAGGGTGAAGACTACGCACTGATGGAGTCATCACCGCTTCCGATCACTGATGCTCAGACTTCGGTGACCGAGACAAAAATGGAACAGTGTGCCTCTACTGCAGAGTTGACAGTCCAGACTTCCAGTCAAGGACAGTCTTCCGAGCAGAAAAAGGCCGCAACCGGAGCGGACATAGCGGATCAACTAGGCAAAGTGTCCCTCAAAAAGGTCCAACTTACAGCCAAGGAACGCAGAGAACGCGCCAAGCGAACCTGCGAAGGCAAGGGCATTAAGTACGACCCAAACTTTAAAAGAAAGCAGAAGATGGAGAAGAGGGCAGCAGACCCAGCTTCGAAATAGGAAAAAACTGCAACCAACCAGGGGCAAAAGAGGCAACGCTCTGACGAAGCCACTCCCTCCCCGGTAAACGCCAAAAAGAGGCCCAAGCAGAAAGCAGACAAGCCGACCTCACCAAAGGCAGGCACCAGCAAGCTTGATTTTGCTGAGGCAGCCACTACGGTGAAGATGGCCATCTACCCTGCTGCATATGCAGACGTCAAACTGACAAAGGAACAAGGTGACCTAGTCAGAGACAGTCTGATAAATCTCATCTTCCAGATGGAAGAAGAAGAGAACACACCTCTCTTTACCAGCCACTATCTCGAAGCTGGTACATACGTGGTTGCGTGCAAGGACGAACTCACAAAACACTGGTTAAGTGAGCAAGTACCTAAGCTGCACCCGTGGACCAATGCCAAGCTGGAGGTAAAAGAGCGGGCAAAAGTTATTAATTCCGTCCGGGTAGTGTTCAACGTTCCCAAGTGGTACGACAAACAGAAACCCGAGGTAATTCTCCGTTTAATCGGAAAACAGAACAAACGGAAGGCAGACCTCCAGACCGATAACTGGAGAATACTCAACGTCACTCCACTAGAAGATGACGGTAGAACGTTCGCAGCAATGATAGATGACAGGGCAAAACAAGCACTAACATCCATCAACTGTGTAGTGCACCTAGGCCTCAACAAGGTCACTTTCCTTATCCGTTCCAAGGATAGGAAAGAAGTACCTGAAAGTAGTGTAAATCAACCTCCACCACTGCAAAGCAGCCACTGCAAATCTAAGCAGAAAGCTGCTAGCAGATGACATCGATTTAGCACTAATCCAAGAACCATGGATAGTTAAGGGACAAGTCCGTGGGCTAGGGGGTGCTAAGGGTAAGCTTATTTATAATCATGCAAGTCCTAGAACATGCATACTTATAAGAAATAATCTAGACTGTTTACCGCTAATGGAATTCTGTTCTAGAGACATAACCACAATTAAAATAAAATGGAAAAACGATGAAGGTTGTGACCAAGCCATTATAAGCTCCGTCTACCTTTCATCCGATTCCAGGGACCCACCGCCTAGCGAGGAACTAGAGAACCTAGTATCATCTGCCTCCCAAGACGATCTAGACCTCATCCCAGGCTGCGACGCAAATTCACACCACACCATTTGGGGCAGCACCAACTGCAACATAAGAGGTGAGTCACTTTCAGAATTTATCTTAACTAACAATCTAGTAGTAGTCAATAAAGGTAACACTCCAACCTTTTATAACACTAATAGACATGAAGTTCTAGATATTACCATAACCACAATGAGAATTAGTCAATCAGTGAATAAATGGCAAGTTTCAGACGAACCATCACTATCTGACCACAATTATATAACCTTTGAACTGTCTCAACGGGAAGTAAGCCAAAGAGTTTACTACAACCCAAGAAAGACAGACTGGGACCTATATAAACAAAAACTACAAGAGAAGATAGAACACCTAAAGTTCAGATCTCCCAATAAAGTAGTTTTAGACTCAAATGCTGACCAGTTAAAAGAGGCCATGATTGACTCCTTTCAGAGTAGCTGTCCTCTAATAGACCTAAGTCAGCAAAGAACAAAAAACACACAAATTGGTGGAATAAAGACCTAGAAAAGACCAGACAAGAAGTCAGAGGTCTGTTTAACAGGTCTAAAGCCACAAATAACTGGGAGAACTATCACAAGGCTCTCACAGACTATGGCAAAAAGATCAAGGCAGCTAAGATAGCAGCCTGGAAAAAGTTTTGCCAGGAGGTGGAGACCACGCGATCCACAGCTAGACTCCACAAAATCATCTCAAAGCAAGCCATGAACGCAGTAGGCACTCTTAAAAAAGAAAGCGGAGAATACACTACAACGGAAGAGGAGACTTTACCTCTTTTGATAAAAACTCACCTACCCGGAGCAGTGGAACAACCTACTCTGGCTGAACCCAATCATACCCCTAGGAGGGAAGACTGGGAAACAGCTAAGAGAATAGTCAGCAAAGAAAGGATTAGATGGGCAACTAGCCTCTTCAGTGCTTTCAAATCTGCTGGAAACATGCTTACCAAACAGGGAAGTCATGTGAAACCGCCCTACACCAACTAGTGGGGAAAATTGAGAGAACCTTGGAGTACAAGGAGTACGCAGTCGGAGCATTTCTAGACATAGAAGGTGCCTTCGACAACACCTCCTACCACTCTATTGAAAGAGCAATGACAAACCATCAGATCGATAACACCACGATAAGATGGACTAAGGCAATGCTCAACACCAGAGTTGTAAAAGTCAAGTTATTTGACAAGGAAAAGACAGTGCAGGCGACAAGGGAATGTCCACAGGGAGGAGTTCTTTCTCCACTCCTGTGGTGCCTCACAGTTGATGAACTGCTGATCCAACTCAATAACAAAGGCTACTACACTCAAGGATACGCTGATGACATTGTCATACTGATTCAAGGTAAATACCAAAGAACCGTAGACAATGTAATGAAATCAGCACTAAAGATAACCGAAGAGTGGTGTCTAGAGAATAATCTTAGAATTAATCCCAGCAAAGCCACTCTCGTCGCTTTCACTCGTAGAAAGAACATCACAAACAGAATGAACATAAAACTGTTTGAAACAAATGTCAACTGGGAGAACGAGGTTAAGTACTTAGGTCTAACCATCGATTCTAAACTAACTTGGAACTCCCACTTAGACAAAACAATCACCAGGTGCATACAAACATTAGTTATTGGAAAAAGAGCCATAGGTAGTACGTGGGGGCTCAAACCGGAACTGACCCTCTGGCTGTACAAAACCATGGTTCGACCAATAATTTCATATGGAATAATCGCCTGGTGGCCCAAAATAAAACAAGCAACTGCGATCTACAAAATCAGCAGAATACAATATCTAGCTAATCGGTGCATCACTGGAGCCTTTAAAGGCACCTCAGGACAAGCACTGAATGCTATTTTAAATCTGCCACCTCTGCACATCTTCTTGGAAGGTGAAGCCAGAATGGCAGCCTACAGATTACAAAGTACTGGTCACTGGATGACCACAGCTAATAATCTAGGACATGGCAAGATCATGTCACACATCAACAACCCAATATTAGAAATGGGTTCTGATCTTATAATCAAAGCCTATGACTTTGAAAAAAACTTTACTGTACACACAAGTTGGAATCTGGACCAACTACCAACTCCAACAAATAAGAACATCATTTTTTACCCTGATGGATCTAAGTTTGAAGGGGGTACAGGTTCCGGTGTGTACAGTACCAATCCTAAAACCAACGAAAAAGTCAGTCTAGGAAAGTTTTGTAACATCTTTCAGGCTGAAGTACAAGCTATTAACGAATGCGCAAACATCAGCATAGAAAAGAAGCTGCTCAATCGAGACATACACATTCTCTCAGACAGTCAGGCAGCACTGAAAGCGCTAAACGCTTTTAGTACTTCATGGAGACTGGTCAAGGAATGCAAATCCAAACTTCAAACTTTAAGCCAGGGAAATA
This sequence comes from Agriotes lineatus, assembly GCA_940337035.1. Taxonomy (NCBI): domain Eukaryota; kingdom Metazoa; phylum Arthropoda; class Insecta; order Coleoptera; family Elateridae; genus Agriotes; species Agriotes lineatus. The sequence continues at coordinate 24,918 of CALNHX010004873.1, read as the reverse complement.
CAGTAAAATTATGCTGGATCCCAGGTCACCAAGGTATTGAAGGAAACGAAAAGGCGGACAAGCTCGCAAAAGAAGCAGTCCGTAATGCAATGACGGGTCCAGAACCTGGTCTAAGCATTCAGAAAAACCAAGCCCGCTCAGCCATTAATGAATGGGTCAATACCGCACACCAACTAAGGTGGAGAAACTACAATCAAGCAACACACTGCAAAAGATTGCTAAAAACTCCGAATCCACATACCACCCAAACCCTGTTGAGACTGAACAGAACTCGAATCAAGCAAGTAGTCAGTCTACTAACAGGCACCGGAGCATTCAGAGAATTTATGCACAGGATCAATATCTATAGAGATGAACCTGTTTGCAGACTATGCCAAGAGGATGATGAAACAGCCTATCATATCCTCTTTGAATGCCCTCATTAGAGCGTAAAAGACACCAACTCGATTGGAGCCTTAACTCTATTGACAACCGCAAGCTAGTAGGGGACATTGCAAGTCTAGTAAAAGATACGGATGTCGGCTTGCTAACTTGAAAACTCCCGACAGTACAAAAAGCCCAAAGGGCTGACCTGCGCATGCCAGCAAAAGGCAGTCGTGAAATCTAATCTAATCTAATCTAAGGCACTGAAGTTTAACTTTTTATCACGAATGTGGATTTAGTTGTCGAGGTCCGTAGGACCAAAGCAAATAAACCACACGAGGGATAAAAAGGAACTTCAGTGCCGAGGTGTACACTATGTTTTATTTGAAATCGAGAAATCGTGAAATTACAACATTTTAACCAACTTTTGTAGGTTATGTTCGGTCGATTGACGTTTATCTGTCGCCTCGCCAACTACAAAAAAGTCGTAAAACAATGGATTTCTTCACTGCCGATTTCTCGTATTTTAATGACGATTTCGGCGTACTTCACTGCCGATTTCAAATAAACGTAGGTATATGTCTTCCAAAATCCCCAAATGCATGCGTCAAATTTGAAGGTTATTTACAAATTGTCACTGAATGACAATCAAGCAGTCTGGCCTGATTTTAAATAGCTTTCCAATTACTGCTTGGAATACTCTTTTTATAAGCAAGCTATCTTTTGAGTTCGACGCCATCACTAAACCCCACCTCCTTTTTATAATTGGTCGGCACGGTGTACTTGTTAACGGATGCTAAGTTTTTGACTTAATAGCGCAAAATCAGGGTGTAAGATATTAAGGTCCTACGATTTAGAAGATTCTGTTTGTTTGTTTGTTAATGGACAAGGTCTAGGCATGCATAGTACCAGGTACCTTAGACACCGACTGCTGTGGTTATATGGTCAAAGTCCTACTTAGAACTTTGCCGAGACTAAGGAGTTCCAACTCGAGCAAGGGATCGCTTACATGCTACGATGTGTAGTAACATGGGACCCACGATTTTACACCACTTCCGAATGATGGCATTCTGTAGAGGATTCATCTGCATTTTTAATTTTTTAAAAAACCTCTCCGGACTGCTGATCGAACTAGCGACCTTAGATGAGTAGTCAGAATGCCTAACTACTGAAATTCTTGTAGCGAATTTTGACGTAGGATTACATGTAATAGCGATAGTATATATGGTGGATCTTACGGCCGACCGTGTGAGACTATAATAAATACATTTAATTCGTTACATTGTTATAAAATACGTGCCGTCGAACATGAAACGTATTTTAGCATATTCGTAAACAATATGGAGTCCAATTCGCGTATTAGGTATGAACTGTGTAGGTGTGACTTTAAATTTGTGTTAAAGTTTGGCCTTCACTTGAAAATTTTATATTGGGTCAAAAAACAATACTAGGGTGAGGGCCCAAGTGAACTCATTCGAAAACTATCTCAAAAACACCCTCAAAGGTACATGCTTTTATTATTTTTTTTCAATTGTGGCGAAAACTATTGGTCTATCGATAGAAAGTCAAGTGCGGTAATTTAATGAGCATAAAACTCCTTATTCATAGATGTATAGTGTCTACATTAGATACACAGCTAAAAAAACATAGTAATTAATAGAAAATGTTTGTTTAATAAAAAATTGACAAAAACTAAAATACGAAAATAACTAATTAAAAACACATATTTGCAGGGTAGGGTACAAATAACTGGTTTTTCTTACAATTGCAGGCCTTTAGGCAACCTTCTTGCAGTTACACTTAGGGTTGCCAACTTTTGAATATAAAGTCAAAGGACAAGCCAGCGCCGGCGCCGCAGGCAATTCGCCGAAGGCGCAAATTTTTTTTTGGTGCCACGCCACAAAAACCTTTTTTTGGTCTATCTAAATTTTTTTTGGTGCATTCACCAAAATAATACATACTAATACGTATAAGATATAGGAACATTTATTCTATTTTTAATATAATAATATGCATATAAGCAGATATAAAATCATATTAAAAAAGTGAGTATTAAATTAAAAGCATCACGTTCTGTCTGTCCTGTTTAACAAACACAATAACACAAATAAAAAACTAAAACTTAAACCAAAAACCAAACAGTTATTCTAGTCGAGTGCATATTTAAAAATCTGGTGTGATATACACGCACACAACTTCCTTTTACAGTGAGCTTATAATTAGCCAAGAACTTTATTTTAAATTTTTAAGCATTTGTAAAATTTTTTCAGAAATTACAATTCTACAGAAACCGTACAAAATAGAGAGTTAGTTGAACAGAAATTTTCACATATAATCTCATAAGAGCATTAATTCTTTCCGGAAATTTTTTTGAGTGCGTTCTAACAACGTCGTATTAATTTGCCCGAGCGGGACGCGAGGGCAAATTGGACGTTGTTGAATGCACGAAAAATAATTTCCGGTTATGAATTAATGCTCGAATGCAGATTCGGTAAGAAAATCGTAACGACACAAACCCTAAAAAGAAGTAATGTCTACCTACAAAAAATTTCCAAGAAATTTTGTTGTTGTCTTGAATACGGCTCGTGAACTAATTTTTCTATTGGTCATTAATGAGTGTCGTACGATTTTCTCTAAAATTTTAAGCTGAATTAAAAAATGTAATAATATAGCCTGTTCTATTTAAAATAGGAGTTAATAAAAAAAAGAAAAAACAAAATAAACCCATTTGAGAGGTATTCAACTTGAAAGTCACCTATCTCACATCAATAAACCTCGGCAACTAAATCCACATTCGTGATAAAAGGATAAAACTACTATTAAGCGTTTGATTTTAAAGGACATTTGCCGTCCTTTCACACCTTACTAAAAGACAAAGAACACTATTTTGAAATAAAGGACTGTCCTATGAAATAAAGGACGGTTGGCAACCCTAGTTACACTTGAGCAGTTCATCAAGGCCGGTCTGATCCGGCCAGGTGACCGGCAATCGCCGCGCCGGTCAAAGGGGGACCAAATAGAATTTGAAATTAATGCTGGTTTGGCTCAAAGTTAATAGGGTGTCAAATGAAGATCATGAAATGTTGCGTCGGCTTTAGGAGGGCAATGTGTCACAATGGTGGAGTACAGCGATGGCACTGAAAAGTGTCTTCGCTTTGCCTTGCTAATTTGCCTTTTCACAATTGCAAATAGTAGCGATTTTGCATCTCATGTGACAGGAAGCAAATGCATTGCTCGAAAATTAGCGCAGGTCTATGAACATCATGGTTAGGTACCTTCATTGATCATGATTTATTTAACGTTTCGATTCCTGTCTCCAAGTAGCTTCAAATAAGTGGTCCCACTTACCTGGCAACAAGCAAAATGATCAACACCTTATGTATGCAAATCCGTGCAAAAGAGAAAACGTTGAAGTACGGCATAACATCGCCACTGATTTTCTGGCTCATTTAAATGAACGTTTAACTGAGACTGAAGTCCACATCAAAATTGAACCTAGGTTATCATCAAAGCAAAACCCAATTGCAAAGCAAAGAGCAGGAGCATGAGGCTAGTGAAATTAACACATCTCCCTCCTAGAGATTTGAAAGAGGTATTTAGTGGCATGTTTAGTGCTTAGTACGCTGAAATACAAGGTAAAACTTTGATATGCGGTCCGCTCTATTGCGCATGCGCCCCATTTCAAGTAAATTTCTTCTTTTCTCGTATTTTTTCTCTAAAATAAAATTATCAAGACCTAACAACTAACATAAACCATTAACCTGAACCACCGCCGAGAGCCCGACAACATTGCTTTAAAAATTACGAGACGATAACGGCACCCACATTTTGACGTACGCTGATCTTACCATCAACCTTACATCGCTGGCAGCGCATGCGGAATAGAGCGGACCGTATATCAAAGTTCACCCAAATACAACATTACTATTTTAATAACTATTTATTATGTAAATAGCTTCGCACGTACATTTATGTATGTTTACAACGGTAACCATCTTCATGCTAAACTTGGCTTCTCGCTTTGTTACCAACCTACTTACTACCAACATTAACATATGTTAAATTTACTATGTGATCATTGATACAGTAGTACAGCAACTAAAATAGAGTTTTATCTTCAATGAAGAACTGAAGGACATTGCACAATTTGACCCAACAAATTTCAAGTTAACGATATCTTCACTGAAACGTTTAAGATTAAGGATGGAGAAAAGACGAAGTGCAAACAGTGTCTACGGGAGAGGAAGGTAAGATGACGAACGACCAATTTGGCTCTTCAGCATAAACATCTGTAGTAACACTGCATGTTTGAATTACCTGTTATGCAAGGTTGTAAAATTGGAAACTAGGTGGCGCTAGTGCATTCTTGTGTAAAGTAATGAACGTCAACTATTTCATGAGGAAAGTGGTGGCGCCTTGGCATCTAACATCTGCTTTTCTTTTAATAGGCCGATGCCCTGATTCGTCTCGTATTGGACCACCTCATCTCCATTGAGTGACGCCGGCACCCCCATTTGTTAGAGGTGGGGGCAGCAGTTCTGTATCATTCTGTCCCGATATGAGTCATTTTACGTGCTAGTCATTTAGCTAATTAGTGTCATGTCGTAAAGTCCCGTTTATGTGGTAACAAACTGTCGCCCTTATCGTAAAGTAGCTTTTACGCTGTAACATGTTTTTCATACCAATTCGGTCACGCGTACCGCCAAACTTGGAAGCCTTAAGTTTATCGATGATGCCATTAATATCAGCTGTATACGAAACCGTGAATAGCGTTTTTTGAAGTACAATATTTACTTCCAGGGAATGTTGTATTAATATAGTTATTAACGTCATTGGGCCGATATATAGTAAATAATGGATCCGGTTGAATTTTGTAATTCGAAGCGATGGGTTTATAATCACCCTAACCCGTTATTTGCGTATCGGTCGTGTGTCGTTCAAGATTTTGCGTAATACAACTTTATAGATTGTAAGAATAACGTATTAAACATAATTTAAAGATTACGTGATTCTTAACGGCCACCGTTGCCTATAATCCTTAACGGCGGGCGACCGTTATGCATTACTTTGTTTTTAAAGGATCACGTTGGCGTTGTCCTTAATGACCTGCGGCTGTTATGAATGAAATTTCATGTGTTTGTTTAGTTCAGTTAGAATACGTGTTACGGCATAAAACTGTTTTTGCGACACCTCGGGGTACGAGAGTGCCACCAAACTTGTCAAGTCCGGAAACATCACCACTTTCCCTAGAATTCTCGAGAACAGACTAATAGCCACGGCATAATACGCTCAGGGAAATGGGCGTGGTCCTATGAACGGGAAGCCGCAGGGACAAGTACGACGACATATCGTCAGTGGAGTAACAATACCTCCTATCTCTCTTTACCTAAATTTTACAGGAGAGGGTAAAAACTGATTGCCACTTCTGGCGAACTTGTAACACAATGTGTCGTTTGACACACACATGCTATATAGATAGGAGGTATTGAAGTTAAAATTTCAAGTTAGGAGGTATTGTTTTTTCCTGTTTTGCCGACATTTTCAAATTATCTGCACATAGGAGCTATTGAAATTATGCGCAGTAGAGTTAGGAATCGATTGCTGTATAAATCGTAATTTTGAACATTTTGTCAGTTAGGAGGTATCGTTACTTTACTGACGATATACACGATGTTACAAAATAATAGGGCGCCACGGGATTCTGAATTTGGGACCCACGTTTGATAGAATCCCGAAAGCCAAACGGGGTAGGATACGCGTGCAGCCTTGTGACTCCCCGGAATTGGCAACTGGAGCGTTCAAACCTACCTTGCCGCTCACAAATTTGTCAAGGATCCGTTTCACATTAATCTTACACTACAGACTGCTTAACCTGAAATTTGGCATGCAACCCAAAGTAAATACAGCGGTGGCGTTTAAAAAATAGGTCTATTGTTCTTACACACAAATATGATCATGGACAGTAATTAGTACACGAAACATGATTGCCGCCATTAAATAGTACACAAAATATGATTCATGGCATTAATTAGTTCACAAAATATTATTGCTGCCATTAATTAGTACATAAAATACGATTTCTGCCATTAAATAGTACACAAAATATGATTGCCGGCATTAATTAGTACAAAAAATATGATTGCTGTAATTAATTAGTACATAAAATATAATTGCTACCGTTAATTAGTACTCAAATATGATTTCTGGCATTAAATAGTACTCAAAATATGATTAGACATTAATTAGTACATAAATACCTTCTTAACTTCACCTGCGGCGGTCAAAATGAGTCCAGCCTGAAGCACGGAGGTGTCACAAGGCTGCGAAACAGGGCGAGAAGCTCCAACAAGCATAGGCGTTGATGATGTCCTACAGTTTCCTACACAGAATCCATGATGCGGCCACACATGACGACCAGGCTCGCATGTGAAAATTCACGAGGGACTCTCTCGATTTTTGAATCTCACATACACAGCAGTGGTATATTGGCCGAAGGGCAACGATAAAACAGAGAAGCGTTTGGCCAAGACGACGAAAGCACCAACAACACTCTGCAACTTACTTGCTTTGAGTCTCGCAACACTCTCTTATAAACACGCTACGCCAATCCCAGCCCCACCAAAAACGAGACAGGCGGGAAGCGTGTCTGCAAAGCGCACGGGCGATTCAGCCCGCAAAATATTCTAGAAAAGCGTTTGCCTACTAAATCGATATTGGAACCTAACATGCCAACGAATATAAGCAAAGCTACAAAATAAGCGCCTTTCAGATTTCAGGGAAGCGGGCACAGTTGCGTACTGCTATGAACCTGCACAAAACTCGGTATAAATTCAAGCAAAAAAATATGAAAAAAAACTATATACAAGCGGGGTCGAAATCCTAGAAAAATACTCTAAAAACCACACATTCGTATAATTTGAAAATGTCCTGACATACGATAACGGTATAGTGTTGCGAAAAAATATATTAAAGTAACTAACTTTTCGCGGCAACTCTACAAACTTCAAAAATTAAAATTTTACAAATGATTATAATTTAACAGCTACAATTGTTATTTTTAATTTTAATATTAATTTTTATTTTCTAGAAGAACAGTCGAAGATGTGTATTTGTTAACATTTTTCACGTAAAATAATCACAACGTTTTAGGAAGTTACTCATTTCCTATTATGAAATACCCTATATACCAAAATAGTTCTTTTGGACTTCGTTTAAGCTAATCGTTTTTACTTGTCAAAATGGCGGTTTACTTAGGCCCGGTATTACAATATCAGCTTAAACTGGAGATTGACAGTTAAACTGCAGATTTCGTGAATACTGCGTATTACAATCTTCAGTTTTCAGACAGCGACGCTTAAACTTCCAGTAAACTTAAACGTCCGATCGGTACAGTTTAAACCGCAGTTTAAATCAACCTGGCATATTCTAACCTGACAAATCGGGTATTGTTGACAAAACGCAAAAGAATGGAAGACGTATTCGAGATATTTGAAGATTTATTATCCGATGACGAAGATGTAATTAATGTAGTGGAAATGCCACGTCAACCAAAAATATTTAGAGAGGTTAAATCATTTTGAATTGTGGAATGATATGGAATTTATTAATAGATTTCGAATATCCAAAAACAGTGTCCAACAAGTATTAAATGATATAGAACATCTTATAGCATTTCCCACTGATAGGTATCTTGGTTATTTTATAATAAGTCTAAACTACAGAATCTGGGGCACATTCCCCTTCTTTTATTTACTTCCTTTGTAAATTTAGTTATGATTACTGGAGAAACATGGTTAATAAATATTAACAATATAAGAGGAATGTGCTCTTATTTCAAACAACCACAAATATAACACATCCGCTAATTCATCCAACCGCCAATTGAACGTCGTTTGACAGAAAATAAATAGATTGGAAGTTAGGCGTTTTGTCGACAGCGCTACCAACGCAAACGATTTCACGGTAAACTTAACCAGCAGCCGAAAACAGATTGTAATACGCTAACGAAATAACCTACAGTTTAAACTTCCAGTAAAGTTTAACTTTACCTTCAGTTTTACTGTGCATTGTAATACCGGGCCTTAGTATTATTATAATTATAATTTCATAGTGTTCGTTGCATTACCATTCTCTGAATGCGTTCTTTCTTCATATTTCATATTATTTCGTGTAAGTAAAAATATTGGACTTAGTGTACTCGTAGAATATTTGTAAATAAATATGAAGTGGTTTTTTCCAAATAGGTCATATAATCAATCCGGACTTATTGTTATAACAATGAACGTGGACTATGAATTAGTTGAACATACTTCGGTTAATGCATTGACCAACAAGTTACAGAAACCATTGAAGCAAGTCAATGAAAATGAAGTAGATGCAAATTTAGATGTTGAACAAGAAATCATTCCACATATTATCAATAACATGGCTTATGACGAATTAAATATTAAACAAGAGAAAGTTGATATAAAGGATGAATTACGGGATACGTGTGAACCAAGTGGAACACTCTTTGAACAGTTAGTTGGCAAAGAATATAAACATGAGTCAGAAGACCAGACTAATTTCTTGGAAGTGGCAATGGCTCATGCGAAACAATTGAGGATGTATACAGATGAAAAACATTATTCTTGTTCTGTTTGCCAGTATAAGACAACACGGGAAGATTATTTAGTGAAACATCTGAAAACACATACAAGAGAAAAACCATATTCTTGTTGTATTTGCGAGTATAAAGCAGCATATAAGTCTATTTTATTGACCCATATGAAGATTCATACAGGAGAAAAACCTTACTCTTGTTCTGTTTGCAAGTATAGAGCAGCACATAAAGTTAATTTAATCAACCATATGAGGACGCATACAGGTGAAAAACCTTATTCGTGCTCTGTTTGCGAGTATAAAGCTGCACATAAATTTACTTTAATGAACCATATGAAGAGGCATACAGGAGATAAACCATATTCTTGTTCTGTTTGCATATATAAAACCACACAGAAATTTAATTTAATCAGCCATATGCAGAAGCATACAGGTGAAAAACCTTACTCTTGTTCCGTTTGCGAGTATAAAACAGCATATAAATCTACTTTAATCAGCCATATGAGGACGCATACAGGAGAGAAACCGTACTGTTGTTCTGTTTGCGTTTATAAAACAACACAGAAAGTTCATTTACTGAGCCATATGAAGAGCCATACAGGAGAAAAACCTTATTCATGTTCTGTCTGTGAGTATAAAACTGGAAGAAAAAGTGCTTTGGTTAGACATATCAGAACACATACCGGAGAAAAACCGTACAAATGTTCTAATTGCGAGTTTAAAGCATCACAGAAAAGTGAATTAGTGATCCATAATATAAGGACGCATACAAGAGAAAAACCTTATTCATGTTGTACATGTGAATACAAAGCATCACAGAAACGTGATTTAGTGAGTCATATGCGGACGCATACTGGAGAAAAACCTTATTCATGTTGTATTTGTGAGTATAAAGCAGCACAGAAACGTCTTTTAGTGAACCATATGAAGAAGCACGCAGGAGAAAATTCTTGTTCTTGTTCTATTTGCGAGTATATGTCAGTGCACAAAGCTAATTTAATTAAACATCGGAATCCATACAAGAGAAGATTCTCATTCGGCATACAATGATGAGCAAAAACATTTATCCATTTAATGTAAAACTAAGGGAGCTGGTGGCCAAGCAAGCAACATGCTCGAGTCTCACGCCACCGGACTGGTTTTAATGAGTTAGTAATTAATTACAGTCTAGTAGGCCAGAAGTGATCACAGATTAACACAAAATCAACAAACAATTTTATGACGGTTGTCTAAAAGTTAATTTTAAACAGTAGCGAATTCTGTAGCACTTACTTCTGCTGCTTCTGAGTTTTTCTTGTTTGCAATATTATATTACATTAAAGTTTTTTTTAAACAATTAACACAGGCAGCAAATACTATTGAATTGGTTGAAAATGGGGGAAACCAGCATTATGTTGCTCGTAGTTTAGGAATCGACAGTTCTACGGTTCAATTAGTCATTCAATGTTATCAGAAGGATCTTTTGGGAGAAGATAAGAATCTGGATGAAAGAGCGCTACATCAGAATCTCCTAAAAAACTAAAGTTGACTTGTGTGAGTAGCATAATTACGTCTGTAACGTAATTTTTTGGGCCATATGGGTTTTTTTTGCGAAAATATAGGCATTGTTCTTTGATCCTGTTGCCATCTTTGGGGTAAGATAACTGTAAGCGATAAACTTCTGATTACTAAATCTTTGATTTTGTTGTAGCTCTATGGATAGGCTTCTTTTCTAGATGCTGGCATCGTATCGCCATACCATACTCAAAGCTGTTCTGCAAGCGATAGGTCTGTGAAGGTGCAACTTTTCTTACATTTACAAGTCAGCTAAGGTTCCTTAATTACTTTAATGACTTATTATACCTTAACGAACTTTGTTCCTTTCCTCCATAGAGTAAGTTATTTCTTTGCCACACATTCCATCTTTGCTACAGCTAGAAATTTCCAGTTTTTTGTATGAGCTACTGTATGGATAAATTTCGAATAAGTGACAGATTTTGTAATGAGCGAAAACTGGTCTGGACGCAACGCAGCCTTTGAAAGTTTCCTGGTTTGGCTTACAAGAACTGGGATGCTATCTGCCACTTCACTGATATGGTTGAACCCAGTATAATCTGCAAATCCATTACCTGTAGTGAGCAGGCCACTGGAACCCACGTTTGGGATACCTGGTGTCCCTGTGTCGTCGAGCAGCAACGGCCCTGAGAGCTTTGAAGTGGTTGTTACTGAACTCTTGGATTGCATGGAAGCTCCTTCCGCAGGGTAGTGTCTACGTTCTCTGTCTCGCTGGAACCTCGCTGTCTGACCAAAAGCTGCAGGTTAAATTTTAAGTTGTAGGCTTTGTTAAACTATTGATTAATGTGTATTTGAAGATTTACTTACTGTAATATCTGCATAGCTACTTACCTGGTTATAGATTTATTTGGGGATTTATCCTCATTGATCCTTTTACTGATTAAACGATCTCATATTTTGTAAACCATCCTAGTTACATTCATGTGAAAATTAACTCAGTAGGCGTTTTCAATGTAATGATCTATGTGAACTTTCGATTTGCTACGGTACTTTTAACTGATGTTCTAATAATTTTGTTAGGGATGCTTGCAAGTAGACCTTGATTAGTTAGCTGTTTATACATGATATTATAGGGTGATACCAGATTTTTATAAGGCATCATAACCTGATATTTTTCGCCCGTTTCAAATTTTGGGTGGTTAAAGTCAACGTATGTGTTCAGCTAGCCTAGCTCATACTTGACTTGTCCTTGCTCCATTTAATTAACATTTTGATCTTTAAAATCATATACAGTGTGTATCAGTCAAATGGAATAAATTCAATATCTCTATATTTTGACACTTGTCACTGATATGTCGAAACCGTCAATCGATTTTGATTGTAGCAGATAGCCTATTGGTTGCACTATGCAAGTTGCGTAACAAAAATTTGGGATAATGGAGGTGAGCATTCCAGCACTGCTGTCGTTCGAGGGAAACGTAGCTGAAAACTTCAGGAGATTCATACAAAATTTCGAGATCTACTTGCTGGCGACAGGAACAATGAGAAAGACACCAAAGTAAAATGTGCTATTCTATTAAATATAATTGGCGAAGAGGGTGTTAAAATCTACAACAATTTAAGATTGCCAGATGATAAGAAAACTGACTACGACACGGTTATAAAACAGCTAGAAGCCTATGTAACCCTAAAAAAGAATGTAGTCTATGAAAGATTTTTATTTTACATGCGAAAACAGGAGGAAATGGAACCTTTTGACCATTTTCTTAACGATGTCAAAAAACTATCAAAAAGCTGTGAGTTTGACACTCAAACGGACTCCATGATAAGAGATTGGATAGTCCTGGGTGTGCGATGCAAGCAATTACAAGAAAAACACATTGACAACATGGACCTCCATAAAGCGACAGAAGCATGCAGAGCCAATGAGGTTGCAAAAGCCCAAATTAAAGTGATGCATGAAGAAGAACGCAAGGTAAAAACAATAAAAAGGAAAGTGCAGCAGTTGATACGAAAAAAGCAAAGCCATTTTGAGGAAAACAAGAATACCAAAGGGAAAATCAGCTCAAAATAAAATTGCCGCAGGTGTGGTACTACGCATGAAGCTAGGGAATGCCCTGCCTTTGGGAGGCAGTGCAACAAGTGCAAATTACTTCCAAAAGGTTTGCAAGTGCAAGTTCGTACGTGAAGTAGAAGACCCGAACAGTGACAGCTAGGAGGCCGAAGACAAAATCCAGGTGGCATCTGTGACTGTTGGTGAAGTCAAACAAAAGAAAAACGAATGGTTGGAGGTGATTGAAGTCGAGGGCGAAGCAATGTGATTCAAGATAGACACGGGCTCAAGTCAACATACTACCAGCGGGCACCAATAAGCAAGAAAACAGGTATTCTGAGTGGACCGACTAAGGTAATATTAGAAACTTATGGTGGTTATAAAATAAGACCTGTAGGTAAAGTTAAGCTTAACTGCGAATTTAAAGGTAAAAAATATAAATTATATTTCATAATAGTAGATGATAAGTCAAAACCTTTGTTAGGCCTAGAGGCTTGTGAATTAATGGAAATAACATCACAGGTTAAAGATGTAAATAGTTTAAACACTTGAGATAAAGAACAATTTTTAAAATATAACATAGAAGTGTTTACAGGCTTAGGAAAATTTAATAAGAAATGTACGTTAAAATTCAAACCTAACGCTGTACCTATTGCAAAGCCACCTCGTAGGGTACCTTTATCGTTAAGAGGTAAATTAAAAGAGCATTTAAAAAACTTAGAACAAAGAGGAATAATTTAAAAAATGAAGGCCCTACACAGTGGTTAAGCAATTTAGTTATTGTAGAAAAAAGTGATGGATCTTTAAGACTTTGCTTAGATCCAAAACATTTGAATGAAGCGCTAGAAAGGGAATATTGTTTAATTCCAACTATTGAAGATATTTCTGTGAATTTGAAGGGTAAATGTTATTTTACGGTATTAGATTTTAAAGAGGGCTTTTACCAAGTAGAAATGGATGAAGAATCAAGCAAATTGTGCTCATTCGGAACTCCATTTGGAATTTATAAATTTAAGAGAATGGCATTTGGTCTGAACTGTGCTCCAGAATTCTTTTGGAGATATCAGAGGCATTACAGTTTATTTTGACGATCTCTTAGTAGCTGCTGACACGCTCGAGGAACATGATGTTATTCTGAATCAAGTTTTAGAACGTGCTAGAAAATTAAATGTGAAGTTTAACAAGAGTAAAATCTAGTACAGATCAGAGCAAGTCAAACATCTTGGTTATATATTTGATAAAAATGGTATGTGACCTGACCAAAATAAAGTCAAGGCTATACTAGAGCTAGGTGAACCTAGAAATAAAAAAGAATTGCAATCAATTCTAGGTTTAGTAAACTATCTGCGGAGCGTCATACCTAACTTATCAGAAGTAACAGCTCTATTAAGAGAATTGTTAAAGAAAGACACTAGTTGGGTGTGGACGGAAACACATGCAAAATCATTACAGAAAATTTAAAAAGTGGTTAGCGCACCACCTGTTTTGGCAAATTTTGATGAATAGAAGGAAAACACAATACAAACAGATGCCTCCAAAGATGGCATTGGGTGTTGTCCCCTACAGCAAGGCAAACCAGTGGCGTACGCATCAAGGTCACTTACTGAAACTGAAAAAAATTATGGACAAGTCGATAAAGAATTTTTAGCAATTTTATTTGCTTGTACAAAATTTCATGATTACATTTATGGAAGACGTGTTCTTTTCGATACTGATCATAAACCGATAGTGTCAATCATGCAAAAAGCTGTATCGGATGTACACTCAGATTACAGCGCATTAAAATCAAACTATTAAAGTACAACTTAGTAGTGCAATATAAGCCAGGTAAAGAAATGCATATTGCAGACCTATTATCAAGAAATCTTTTGAAAGAAAATAGTGGTGATGATAAATTTATAACTGAATATGTGCATGTACTGAAGAAACACATTAGTGTCTCTGAAGAAAGAAAAGAAGAATTTAGACTAGAAACACAAAGGGATGAAGAGATGAGAACATTGGTCCGAATGTTTAATAATGGATGGCCAATAAATTTTTCAAAAACACCAGAAATTGTAAAACCCTACTGGAATTATAAAAATGAAATTCACATTGCTAATGGAATATTATTCATGAAAGACCGGGTAATTGTACCAGAATGCATGAGAAACAATATGTTGACACAGATGCACAGCACAACTCATTTTAGTATTACCAAAAGTCAGCAACGTACCAGACAAGTTCTATTCTTTCCAAACATGAATAATAATATTAGTAATTTTGTAAATAAATGTAAAATCTGTGAAAAATATCGAAATAATGTGAAGGAACCCATGGTCTTGAGAGAATTGCCTAAAAAACCATTTGAGGTTGTAGGAAGTTATATTCTGAATATTTGGAGGAAAGTAATTCGTGGTGATTATTGATTACCTAACAAAAAAATGGCTCGAAATAATTAAATTAAAGGATTAAACATCAAATAGTGTGATAAACGCTTTTAAAAAAGTCTTTGCCACACATGGCATACCGAAAACTATAATTTCAGATAATATGCCGTATGGATCCAGTGAATGTTTGCGATTTGCTAGAGAGTGGCAGTTTACGTTTCAAACATCGAGTCCAAACTACCCTAGATCAAATGGTCTAGCAGAACGAGCTGTCCAAACCGCAAAGCAACTACTTAGAAAATGTAACGATATCAATTTAGCATTGCTTGAATATCGTTGTACTCCGATAACTGGCTTGAATAAAACACCATCTCAACTTTTGATGAATCGATTATTAAGAACCAAAATGCCAATATGCAACAAATTATTAACACCGAAAAAAGAAAATTTAGATGAAGAAAGAAGCAAGCTTGAAATGAAGAGAGAACAATACAAAAATGAATATAACAAAAGAACAAGACAAAGAGTGGATATGGAGCAAAATGACAATATTACCGTCAGAAGTGGCAAGAGATGGGAACCTGGAAAAATCCTAGCTAAGCAATAACACTCGCCAAGATCATACTGGGTGCAGAACGATAAAGGCAGCGTTATACGAAGAAACAGTTATCATCTAAGAAGATCACAGAACACATCAGAGGAGAAACATGTGGATAGTGAAACTGAAATTCAAAGTGGTGATGTGGAAAAGGTGTATGACAGTGGCGATAACGGACATCTACCAGTGCGATCTAAAAGGCTAGTAAAAATGCCTCTAAAGTTTAAGGATTACGTTTTAAGCTAATGTTATATGTTAAGTTGCGATACAATTATAAGTTCAGTTCTGAAGAAAGGCCGATGTTGTATGATAGATAACACTGATCAACACTAATTTTATTGTCAACAATATTTGAGCGATTTCTAGGTAATTTCGTGGTGCTGATCACGAATTTGAAGTCCATTTAGGTGGATTGGCTCTAATTTTAGAGATATATTATCAAAATATGATAAAATAGAGCAAAATATCAATTTAATAGACCAATGGCCCTTATAAGCAACTTTTAGTAAAAAATATCAAAGTGGTTTCAAAAAAGAGAAACGAAAAAATAATAAAATTCATTATTGATTAGGTATAACAGCAAAGAAATAATTTAATTTAAAAAATTACATCTAATTCGTAGGAAAGAAGCTCTTTTTGTAGGATTTTCTTTTATGAGAACCGTCAGGTACATCACGTTGGAGACTCCAACAATAGTCTGCCATCATATGATGATTTCATCTGCCCTGATACCTTTCCTCCATCTCCTTTATATCCTGGTGGAACCGTTCCCCTTGTTCCTCACTGAAATTGCCAAGATTGTCGGGAAATTTATCCAAGTGGCTGTGAAGAAAGTGTACTTTAATACTCATATTAGTACCCAAGTTTTTAAAGTTTAATAACATCTGTTGCACTAATTCCTCGTAATTGTCCGCTTTGTGATTACCCAAGAAATTTTTAACTACCATAACAAAGCTACACCAAGCAGCAGCTTCAAGTGTCGTCATGTGATTTGTAAAATTAGAGTCCTTAATAAGTTTGCGAATTTGAGGGCCATCAAAAATACCCGCCTTTAGCTTTTCCATACTTAGCCTAGGAAACTATCTACAAATGTATTTGAAGCACTCGCCATCTTTACTCAAAGCCTTAACAAATTGTTTCATTAGTCCTAACTTGATGTGGAGCGGTGGGAGAATGATTTTTTCACGGTCAACCAATGGTTCGTTTATGACATTTGCTGTTCCTACAGTCATATTTTGTCTTATTGGCCAATTAACCATATTCCAATGATCTTGCTTCGCCCTACTATCCCACAAGCAGATAAAACAAGGGTATTTTGTGTACCCACCTTGCTGCCCAAGCAAGAAGTTGACCATTTTTAGATCAACACAAATGGAAAACTGATGTTCTTCATAGGATAGTTTCTGTAATACCAACTTAATGTTTTGATATTCTTCCTTAAGTTTTGTTGAGTGGGCGATAGGAATTGACGCATATCGGTTGCCATTGTGTAGCAAAACACACTTTAAGCTTCTACTGGAACTGTCTATGAATAGTCGCCAGTCACCTGGAACAAATTGTATTCCCATTTGACGAAAAAGTCCGGGAATGTTGTTGCAATAAACAAGATCTTCATCTTGGCTAAAGTAAGGAACAAGTTTCACCTCTCGTGTTCTATAAATGGTTATTTTTATATCTGGTTGTAGACAGTTTTTTTTTCTTTTAATCTGGATGCCAGAAGTTCAGATGCTTGCTTTGATAGACCGAGATCCCGTATCAGGTCATTCAGTTCTTCTTGAGAGAACTGCTGTGGTGTTGATTGTATTTCCTGCTCATATTCACTTCCACTGCTGCTGTACTGGTCCTTAATTTCTTCTTCTTCCGACATCAGAACATCTGGCAGTGTTGTATACCGGGTGCTGACTTGCGCGACGCACCATAGGAATTTGCATAGTAAATTCTTTATGTTCAATTATTTGCTCCCGTAATTATTTTAGAGCTAAATTGTAAATACATATTTTGTAGAGAAAAAAATACTGCATCCATTCATACTGTTGCTAACAATTTTTCATTTTCCAGAACCGAAGGAATGCAATAAACCAAACTAGAATTTTTACAAGAATCAGTGATGCCATGGAATTATTGAAACAAGCCAATGCCAACGCAAGTGCGTGCGGGGCGATCATCCAGTCACTGCCGTCAAAAGATTGAATTTATTGTCGTTTTTCTTGCTTTGATGTAAGTTCTGAACCTCATTATTACACCTACAATTATTTAATATGGTGCCTGTAGTCTTAAACTTAAAATAAATCAGTCTTTTAATGGTTGTACTGTTTGGAATTTGCCGATACGAATATTTTCCAATAAACAAGGAGCTTAGTTAACGAACGTCCACTATACTCGTAAAAACATTTTTGTTATGGACAAGGTCTAGGTACCTTAGAGGCATTAAGCTGAACATAATTAATAATGAAACATCAATGACAAACAAACAAACAACACATATTGTCGCTCCGCACGCATTTGCGTTGGCATTGGCTTGTTTCAATAATTCCATGGCATCACTGATTTTTGTGAAAATGCTAGTTTGTTTTTTGGATTCCTTCAGTTCCGGAAAATGAAAAATTGTTAACAACAGTATGAATGGATGCAGTATTTTTTTCTCTACAAAAAATGTATTTACACTTTATCTCTAAAATAATTAGGGGAGCAAATAATTGAACATAAAGAATTTACTATGCAAATTCCTATGGTGCGTCGCGGAAGTCAGCACCCGGTATACTGGTACGGGAATCTCTTCGCTATGTGGCACAGGTCTTCGTGCTGATTCTAAATCAGGATAATCTCATTTGCCTTTCTTGTATTTGTTAAAACCTTTTACATTAACTAAACAAAAATAACAATCATCATGGTGGTTTTTAGGTTCTCTCCACACCAAATTTCAAACTTTTTCTTTTTTGGTTTGACCACTGTCGTAAACATTCGACACACGTTTTGCACACTATATGGGGAGCCCAGGACTTGTCTTGGTCTCCAAGCAGTACGCCGAAATAAGCTTGATAAGCTTGTCTAACAAAATCTGTGATATTTTTTCTTTGTTTCGCTACAGTATATTCGCCACAAATGTAGCAGAAGACATTAGGGCTGTTCAAACAGCTTCTGCGAGAAGAACTCATTCCTCTGAAAAAAGAGTAACTTTAGTTAAAAATATAGGTACAAATATTCGTCACATGTACTCCTACCTTCCACTTGACGTCTATTAAATTTAAATAACTTCACTAGGTAGGCAATAAGAACTAAATACACAAAATACGTAAGAAAAGCACAATAACCGCGACGCTAAGTCTTAGTAGAACAACTGCTTGCGCTGAACTGACAGTTAAAATCAAGAGACACAAGACAAACAAGTGCACGCACTTGACTGATCACGTGATCAGCAGTCGGCACGTGGTACGCTCACTAAACAGGGTCGAACTCTCGTTTCTGCGTAAATTTCTTGTTTGTAAATTATTCTTAAAAAATAAAAAGCATATGTTATAGCTAAATTCCTTAAAAAATTATGTATCCATTACCTCAAAATCATCATCATCATCATTTTCAGCCCTCTATATTCCATCTCTGGACATAGGCCTCCCCTATTTGTCGCCACTCAATGCGGTCCACGGTTTTAGTTGTCCACTGTGAACCAGCCACCTTCTTGATGTCGTCCCGCCACCTCAAAAACTAGAGCCAATTTGGAAAAACTGCTTTTATTTTTGAATTCAGCAGACCTGAATTACCCTAAAGTCGTTCAAAAATACTTGGCAACAAAATTTTTTTTAAATTTTGTAGGGCGGTGTAATCATTAGTGTAAGCACATCTCTGTATGATACATGTCCATCGGGCAGTTCTAATAAATAGTAAACAGTAGGTACCTTCAAAGTAGTGTCAAAGTCAATTTGAAAGTCAGTCGAAAGCAAATTTGAAAATCGTCGTCGGTTTAGATTTACTCTAGGATGGCGTATTTAACTGAAATTCATAAAATAACTACTGATGATGATCGATTATGGAGATAGAACATGTACTCAAACCAAAATTGTTCGCCTCTTCAGGGAGAAATTTCCAGAATTACTACCCATATCTCAAGGTACAGTTAGCAAAATTGAGAACTTGGACATGTACGACAAATTAAGAAATAAGATGCTTCTTAGGACGACGAAACAAAAGTAGACAGCATGCTTACATTTGAGGAAAACCTGCATGCATCTACTCGATAAGTCGTATTGGAGAATAATATTAGTCACTCCTCCGTTGCACGAATATTAAAGGAGAATAAAATGCATCCGTATAAGGTAATTCCAACTCGGGAGCTATGTGAAGACGACTTTAATAGAAAAGTGGAATTTTGTGAGCGAATGATAGAAAGAGTAGACAACAATATCATGCAAATAGAAAATGTTTTGTTTTCGGATGAATCAACTTGTACCCTCCACGGACATGTCAATCGTCAGAATTGTCGCTTTTGGACCACAGAAAATGGTCACTGGATGAGAGAGACGCATACCTAAAAACCTGAAAAGGTGAATGTCTGGGCAGGTATCATAAGAGACCATATCGTTGGCCATTCTTTTTGAATGAGAACTTTAATGGTGCAAATTACTTGGCTCTACTTCAAAATCGTGCAATACCGTCACTGAGAAATTTGTATCCCAACGGAAGAAGTCCACAAATACCAGCGGATGTATAGTTCCAACAAGATAGAGCGCCACCACATTATCATTGTGATGTCCTCTAATACATTGACCTTGTCTTTCCAAATCATTGGATTGGGAGGCGAGGACAGCTAGAATGGCCAACGAGGTCACCAGACCTTAATCACCTAGGGCCAGTTGCAGAAAGCAATGTTAAGTCTGGTGTTAGCTAACATCGCGTCAAAGTGAACAAAATCGCATCAAATTTTGTTTACTAATGTATTAGCTACCATAAGCATTTGAGATTTGATTAATTTTTGTTCACTTTGACGTCGCGTTAGCTAACACCAGACTTAACATTGCTTTCTGCAACCGGCCCCTAGATTTTTACTTCATTTTACGATAAAGTATTGGATTCACCCCAAAAATTCGAAATTGAGTTTTCAACAGATCTTCACGTTTTAGAGTCCCCTGATCCCAAAAAACATATTTTTTTTCATTGGTCTGTCTGTCTGTGGGTCTGTCTGTCTGTGTGTCTGTGAACAGAATATCTCAAAAACGAAAAGAGGTATGGCATTGAAACTTCATATATAAGTTTTATGTACTATGTAGATGAGACAGCAAGATTTTGAAGAAAAACGCATAACCGGAAGTAGGGGTTTACTCTTGCAATTTTTCAATTTTTTTCGATTTTTTCAGAAACGGCTCAAACGATTTTTTTCAAACTTTATATTTTTATTACATTTTTAATGTGTATTGATGTGAGATAGGTGATTTTCCAGTTGAATACGTCTAAAATGGGTTTCTTTTGTTTTTTTTCTATTTTTTTTATTAACTCCTATTTTAAATACAACACCCGGTATATTATTACATTTTTTAATTCAGCTTAGAATTCTAGAAAAAAATTGTCTCTTCAACTAACTCTCTATTTTCTTCCGTTTTTGTAGAATTTGCAATTTTTGAAAATTTTTAACAGATGCTTAGAAATTAAAAATCAAATTTTTGGCTAATTATAAGATCACTGTAAAAGGAAGTTGTGTGAGTGTATCACACCAGATTTTTTCTTATGGGGTTATCTCAAGACCACTATTTACAAATCTAAACTACACTATTTAGATGACTCGAAGATAGGCATTACCAACACCATTAGATCTATCACGCCACAGATGTTAAATAATGTCAGATACCACTTTTATTTAAAATTAGTGTGTTGTCAGGGCGTACAAGAGGAACATTTCGAGCATCTCTTACATGAACTGTAATTGTAATTTATTTGTATTTATTAAAATTGATATTTTCGAAATAATTGTTTTTTCTCGTTAATTTCGAATGGGATTCAAAAATCAGACACAATGCTGAATTCCCATTTGAATGCCCTTTCCAATGATGTGCCACTTGGCATACCGTCTCATTTAAAAAAATGTCGGTGACGTCACCGACAGAAGGCACATGAGCCATTAGTGCAACCAATAGGCCGTAAATATCTACTACAATCAACATCCATTGACGTGTTTCGCCATATCAGTGACAAGTGTCAAAATACGGAGATATTGAATTTATTCCATTGGGCTGATACACACTGTATATTATCGACTCATAGAACATTTTCCATTTGTTAAATATTTATTCACTAATTAAATGAGCTACAGTTTCAATTAAATTTACATGTCACTTGAGACTTACGACTACATTTTTTTATTGCATTTTTTAACCTTTTTAATATAGGCATTTATTGTTCACGAATGAATTTTTAGCCCTCATAGTTACAACGTATGTACCCAGGTAAATGATTGTTTGCTTTTACGTATATTGTCAATTACCCGACTAACAGTTAAGTTGTATTATTGATATTCCTTTTATAGTGTGTATTATTATATCACCGGCTAGTACTAAAAACTGATGATAGTAGAATTTGATGTAATAAATATCACTTCTGGTTTGACTAAGTGTTATTTTATTATTGGTTGTTTGATATATCTGTATTTTAAGGAGGCCCTATGCCAGAAGTCTTGCTGTATTTAGGAAATGGCACCCATTATGATTTTTTTAAGCACAGAGTCTGCTTTCTATGTTGCATCCCTGATCTTCACAGTGAGCTACAGATTTAGACCGATATTTACCAACCGACTAACCATCAAATAAAATTTGTCAGCAGGTAAAGGCCACCCTTCCTCACAAACTGTCACCTGATATCATCCAATGAAACCTCTCAATTTTATGAAAATCAAATAACCCTGCACTGATTACCTGATAAACACCCTATAGACTTATCACGCAATTAGCGTCCTAAAGATACTTCTCAACTCTGTAGAATGTGACATAATTGGGAATTTAGAAATACCACAAAGTTGAACGACAAGCTGTAGTAATAAAGAAGCAAAATAGTATTAAATATTTGCATATAATAAAATAAATTTTTAAAAGAAAATAACCAAAGTTTTCTGATGTTTTCGATCAATTTAAAATCATGGTTTGTATGCGGGTTTTGTGTAATAATCTTCAAAATATAAATGTGAGCGATACACCGACAATTTTGCGCGTACCAAAGTCATCGTACTGGTTTTGTTTGAAAAAAGTACACAATTAAATAACTGACTCAAATAAAATGTTAACAACGTGATCAACCCAGATACACGCATTATCTGCTTGCAGGGCCTAGCAGACGTGGCTAGCTAATTCCCAGCAGGAACCCTCATTGAAGGCAGCTATCGCTGCCCACACAAAATCTAAACTTTTATCTTATACCGAGCGCGATAAATCCCAAAGGCCTTTGTACTTGAAAGTCGCATTATGACGCAGGCAAAATATGATGCATACAAATACAAAAATTCGGCTGTTATGTAAGCTAAAAGGAGGCATGAATTAATTCAGCGCAGCACGCTGCGTAAATGGGACGCTCATTGGAGCCATCGCCGGTGGATTCCGGGTCATGTCTGAGCTTGTTGAACTGGAAATTCGGCAACTCACGGGAATGCAATTCATCCTAAACCTATTGTTTTGGCTTTGCGTTCGGCGGATAAAATTTTCCTCCAACAGAGGGGACGGGCACCAAGCATAGTTGCTTGCGGCGACCTCGGATGTGGTGCACGCTGGGGATGAAGATGAAAGGAGAGCGTTCGTAGAAGTACGTAGAAATCGGGCATAATTTAGCAATTAACACCAAAACCGTAATAAAGAATATGTATTCACCTCACGTTAGATAATGGCCCAAAGAACACGTGCAGCTTGAATTGAAATGCCACCAACAGAACTTAAAACACACCTCGTGCCGCGAGCTGCCAGGCAAAATTGTCCCTCAAACTCGAACTCTGCGTTCGCGTTGCTTATCAGTTACGATGTCATACTTAACAATCGAATTCTTCCAAAATACATAGAGCTATGAATTTTTATTGCAGAAGGGAGCAAGATTGAATTTCCCCCGTAGGATGACAGAACAAACGTAAATAAGGCTTTATTTTACTGTGCCACTAGAGACAAAATAGCTGGATATATTTTTGACGGGACTGTGATATACTTCAAATCGTTTAAATATAGATCCGATGGAATTGTTCTACAAGACGAAAAACGAACGGGAACGTGCGTAAGACTATCTGCTTAGTGGGAAACGTTGCTAAAAGCACTATCCCCAAGGATAAATTTAAGCTTCTAACTCAAAATTTATAAAGCGTTACAGTCTCGATCCAACCTCGGTCGAAGAATCGTTTAAGCTACTTGTATTAAATACATATCTGTGTTATTTAAATCGTGGGTGAAACCTAGAATCTACAAGTTCTATCTGCTACATGTTTCTTGTGCGTCGCGTGGCGTTGGCTAATGTGAGGCAGCACTACGTTATCGATACGTAGGTATTCAAGAACAGAATTAAATCTAGAAAATATGTCTGCAACTACAAAACCCGGTCAAATTAACAACATACTTAAAAATGCCACTCAAGCAATGGTCGCAATACCTAGAAATGAAAGTTCCTATTCCAGTGTCACCAAAAATGTATTTTTAATTATCCAACTAAAGAGCAAGGCATCATTTTAACTGCTTAACCAGAAATTAAATTAAAAGAATACGTCATATCAATTGGAAATATTGTAGCCGCCTCTAGATTATCCAATCAAAGAATCGGTATCTATCTTTGCAATCAAATAATTGTAGATTAACTGCTAGCGAACCATAATCTTATTACAATTGATGAAAAACAAATTAAATTACGAAGATTGACAACTTCAAACAAAAACGTATTACTGTCAAATGACTCGCCTTATATTCCAAATTTTATAATTGAAATCAATTAAAAACAGCTGGGTTAAAATTAGTAATAACTCCCATTTATCTGACTAAAGCTGTCTTTTATTTTAAAACCAGAATACGCTCATATAGTTAGCTACAGAAGATGTGTTTGTATTAACGCTGAAGAAAATGTAGTAATTTCTTCGACACTCCTAATACAATAATTGAAACACGACGATTGTAGAATTTTGGTTCAGGAAGATGAAATCAAATGTTTTACCTGCAAAAAATTAGGGCATAACTCATCCAAATGTCCACGCCCTGAGACAAATTCCAGTAACTCGCTTTTGAATGATTCTACCATAAATTTCACGCAAAAAGATCAACAAACCAATATGGAATTAGAAAGTGACACGGTTTCTATACTTAATCTAAGGCCTCACCCCAGTACAGAATCATCAATTACCCCTTCACATACAGCAACTCCTGCAAAAATATTTTATTGAGAACAAATACCACTTGGAGAGAAAATAAGTACAAACATGGAACATAGTTTAAAGAACCAAGTAC